>LR749887.1:790190-951628 GCA_902729485.2 Mus minutoides
ATGAGGATAAAGAAGGTTTTGCTTCTCCTGGTATAAGGTCGGACCAGGGCAAAGCATAATTCTCTCCCCAACACCCTCCTTAAGAATGGCAAAAGAATAGCAATAAAGTGACTTCTAATGACATAATGCGACCATTGTCTGTCTTAGTTACTGTTCTCTTGCCATGATGAAAGCAAGCAGGCAGACAGGGTGCTGAAGCAGAAGCTAAGAGTAACCCCTCCTCCAAATGGCCACATCCACTTGTACCTCCTAAACAGTCTACTAGCTGGTAAATGAGCATTCAAATCTTTGAACCTGGCAGGAGATAAATTTTTATGCAAATCGCCAAGAGCATAGATGATCATTGCTCAACTTCATTTGAGAAGTTGCTTGTGGTAGATTATAATTAACATAGAACCCCATAACTGGACAGTGTATACAGAGCCATGGGGGGGCAGGGTGTGTGTGTGTGTGTGTGTGTGTGTGTGTGTGTGTGTGTGTGTGTGAAAGAGTCCATGGAAACAGTGTCTTATGGACACAACAGGACTGATACGCATATGAACTCACAAAGACTGTGGAAGAAGCAAGGGCAACACCTGCACAAGTTCCGACCACACACAATCCCAGCACAGAGAAGAGGAAATGGTACAAATATCCCACCCCTAACCAAGACGCTACCTCAACTCATAACTGCTGGGAACAGGAAAATTAGTTTTCTCCAATGGGGTGTCAGTGGGAATAATAAGTATATCAACCACACTCCTGGGCAGGCTCCATGCCCAAAGGTGGTTGGATAATACAAAATGGATTTTATTTTCCTATTTTGTGTTATGGTTTTTATTTGTTTTCTAAGGTAATTTTTTAAGAGAGAGAGAGAGACAGAGAAAGATAGACAGGAAGAGGGAGACAGGCAGACAGACAGACAGACAGACAGACAAAGATAAAGGAAGATATGAGGTTGAGGTTGGGTGGGTGGAATGTGGTGAGGATCTGAGAGGAGCTCTTAGAGGGGAAAGACTTTGATCTAAATGTATTGCATTGAAAATATTTTTTAACTGACGTGATATGGTAACATTTTATGTTTATTGTCCACTATATATGTAAACTAGTTTACTTAACCAATTTTGATTTCACAGCTTTTTTTTTTAAATTCTCATTTGAATTGGCCTGAATATCATACAAAATCCTGTATTTATTAAGGAGTTGCATAAAATATTTGACATCAGCTCATTTTACATTGGTTGAAAGACACACATTAACTTAAAAAATACTGTAATGTTCTGAATATTTTCAAAATGGGGCATATTTATTTTAAGGAACTACAAAAGATTATTTTGCAGAATGTTCTCACTATGAAGCCCAGGTTAGCCTTTCAACTTGTGATCTTTGTTTCTGTTTATGTCGTTGTTTAATGTCATCTTTGTTTCTTTTGGGTCTTGGTAAGGAAAACTTTAAAAGACAGGAAAAGAAAAAAAAAGAAAATATTTTTTAAGTAACAAAAACAAAATCAGTAGCAAACAGAACAACAAAATGAATTTTGTTCTTTCTAAAATATTTGTTTCTTACTGGGGGAATTTTCTGTCAGTCTTTTTTTATTTTTTTTTAATGTCCTCACAAGGAAGTAGTGTACACACCTGGTGACAGACAACGTCTCTCTCTTAGAGTTATAGAAGAATGTCTATGCATTTGCTAACCTTTGTCTTTAAGGAGCCTCTCCCGCTGAGGGTGAGTAGGCCTGCCCTCACCCTCCATTGTCCAGCTGAACTAAACTGTGAGGTAGGTAGGTTACCTTCAACAGAGGAGAAAATCCTTTCCAATTAAATTTCCCTAGATTTTGTAAGAATTTCCAACTTCCGGCATTACAGTTGCATGCTATGGGCAAAAGCAGGTCAAACCGAGCCCTACACAGCCTAAGTAACAATTTCTAAAGTCATCTTGCAGTTCCGCACAACAAATAACACATTGGCTTTTGACAGCCTCTAACATTTCATAACTTCAATTAGATCATCTTTGCAACACACTTCAGCATTCAAAAGTACAGAATTATAAATTGAGTAACACATTTCCATGTCCCTTCTCTTTCAGCCAGGTCGGTTTCTAGTATGTGGTAATGACATAGTACTGGGGAAGAGTCCTGGACCCATGTGGGAGGACTTCAGAATACTTAAGTGACTGCCTTGTGGGAAGCAGCTCATGGTCACTGAATTCTTATTGGGGAAAAAATAATGTGACTTTGCCTTAGTATAATTTCTTGAATGATGTCATCTAAGAGGTGTAACATTTCCCCCTTGGCTCTTTATTATAATTCAGAACTAGACGAAATGAGTTTATGCTTTTAGTAGAGGCAAGCATGTATTAATTTTTTTCATTTTAAGTTTTACCTCTAGTGTAATGAAATTTGAAGGACAAATCCCACAGAATACGGGGAATTTCTTTCTCATTTTTATTTCTTCACTACATTGGTGAGATATTTCTGACTGCTATGTTACAAGTGCACTTTCTAGCTGCCCTTGCTGTCAGGCACGACATGTAGAGGTCATGTGTCTTTGAATCAAGCTTTCTGTCTGAGGCCTCAGTAACTCTTGTGCTCCTTCTCCTTTCATTCCAGTCTGGCAATTGTTCTTCACAGAGAATCTGTATACTTTCTCAAGCTACTCTTGAGTAAAACTATCAGGAATTATTTTAAGCGTATTGACATTTACTATTAAAAGTCCTTAGTTCTAAAATGGTATATAATTGTATACTCAATAACTAGTTCTTTCTAATTTTAACATACTGGATCAAGATTAGAGCCCACCCTCCTTCCTCTAAAAACAAAGCAAAAGAAAACAGTAGCATTGAAACTCCCACAAATAGCCACTTAATTAACCTCTCTAACTAAAGTTGATTGTCACAATATTTTGATATTTATCTGTCCTGATCACCCTAACTTGTCTATGTGTTTACAAGGACAGATGGTATTTATATAAATGAGATCAAGACATATTTTTGGGCATCCCTTCTCTGTGGGTGCTTTTTGTTGCCTTTGAATGTTGTTATTTCATGAGTGTCTTTTCCTTTCATTTTCTGATAGTTTTATAGAATTTACTATATGCCAGAAAAAATCTTTTTTTCTGTGTCACAAAAACTCATTTTTTATTAACTTGAACTGGATTTTCTGACACCTGTGTGAGGTACTCCTTGACCCTCTAGACTAACATTTGCTCCCTGCCTTGGACAAGGATATAATATGATTCCAGACACCTGAAAAACAGTTATTGTCAGCCCAGCCACTTCTGCCATTTATCTCTGTCTCGTCCCAAGAATTTGTGAATATCCAAAAACAGTTTCACATTTCACTCAGTGAAGTTCTACATGAGGCTACTCTAAATCTCATTCTAATTAGCTACTTATCTTGTGATTTAACTCTTAAAATCCATTGAACACATTCCTCTAACACCTGTGTTCCTTCTCTCTGATTAACCTCTGAATGCCCTTGTCAACCTTCGGTGTTATTTCAGTCTTGTTATGTTTAATTTTAAGCTGTGCCCTTTAGATACAGGCTGTGTGAAAGGAAGGCGCTTGAAACAGCTCCACAGCATGAAGCCATAGCTCCTCACTGTCAGAAGACAGAAGGTCTAACTGGCACCTGTCTCTTCCTCAGCTCTGTCTCTGCTCTCTCCACTTACACTTTCTTCATTAACAACACAGTATTTTTAGCTCCCTACATAGATTCGGTTATTTTAGCACTGTGTACAGATTTTCCATGCTTATCTGTCTTCTCTCCATCCTTCAGAGATCCTTTACTTTTCAGCTTTGCACAACTCCATGTTTTTCTGTCTTATTTCTCATTTATTTGGAATACTATCCCTCGAGTATCCCAGTAAGTGAATTGTAAGTCAGAAATGAGCTGAATTTAAACACTTTGTGAATATGCATATTATGGGCTTAATATGTTTTGTTTTGTTTAAAAAAAAACCACACACACACAAAATAAGACTACTCGCTATTAGCATAATCATGCTTGTTAAACATAGCTGACATTTTTTTTATTTTATCCTGTTATTAATTATGGTGGTAGTTTAATTCAACTTTTATCTTGGCTCCTTATATGACTAGAGAAACGACACAGTACATTACTAAGATTCTCAACTGCAAGGGACCAAAGTCCATTCTCACGATGACTCCCTGCATTGGTCTTTCCATTCCTGAGTCTCCATCCTCATCAGGATGTGTGGAATGAATATATACTCTACTTTATGGAGATATAAAAATAAAGGAAAATCATGGAAAAAAATACCCTACTTTTTGTACACTTTGTTTTACAAATTCATCACTAGGTTAAACTGGCATGTTCTCTATTGAGACATCAGATACATACTTTCTAAGAGACTGCAAACTAATTTCAAAGTAGATGACCAAGGACACCATTCCTAAAAGTGGTGAAAGGTGAAGAACTTAGCTACTCAGAATGTGATTTGACAGTTAAGAAGACTTCTTGAGGAAAAAATTGGGGAGAAAAAAAAGATAAAAATCAGAGGTGCAATTACACATAAAACAGATATATTTGTAATTTATACTTGATAGCAGCTAATGAATGGAATGGGTTAAATACCTTCTCACAGCATTTCCATGATCATGGCAAAATACTAAGAGCCCTTAGTTACCGGGGCATAAAAAAAAAAATCACAGCTCAGATGTGGATTGCACAATTATCAATTGATTTCATCAGAAAGTTTTCATTTAAAAGGGAAACAGTAAGATATAGTATGAAAACCATACCTCCTCACATGGTAACAACTCTCATGAACATATAAAGTTATCATGAGAAAACATAAGACCTTAAAATAGCTGTTACAGTAAAACCTGGGTGTATTTGCTCACACCTATAATCCCAGCACTCATAGTTAGCTGAGGCAAAAGGACCCCTGCAAGCTGGATGCTATCCTGGGCAGCCTGGGTAAAAGGGAAGAACATTCCAGTAAACTGCCTTCAAACAAACAAACAAACAAACAAACAAACAGAAGAGAAATAACACAAAGATACTAACATTTTCCCAGAAATTATGGATATGACAGAACTTATGTAAAATGTTTGAGTTATTGAACTGCTCTAGTTGGATGTGACTCCACATAAAATGGAATATGCTTGTTACAATCAAGTTTTAAAGGACTTCAAGAAACAAGTGATGGCGGGTGATAAAAAGGCTCCGTTAATGGCTTCTGCAGACAAGTTTCCTTGGTCCATATCTCAAGAGATTTCCATTATGTTATCATTGTGTTGAGTTCTGCATCTGAGGCAAGATTGATTGCAGTGATAGCCTGTACTAACCTCATGAGACACAGCATTTCCAACACATGATGTCTCCACATTAACCAATCAATGAAAGATCCAATTAAAATGAAGAGTGATCAGAAATTAAAATACCAGGTGTGATGTTTCCTTTGTTAGAAATCACACATCTGGAAATGAGCAATATTATGCCAGAGGAAGGATTTAAGCAGTAAATGCCAAGGCTCATTGTAGAAACACCTTCACATAATTTTGAGTAATGTCTGGAAGAACTTGAAATGGATATTTCTGTTCTAAGAAAATGATGGCAATAGTGTGAATCTATATGATAACTAATAGGTCAGAGGAGTCTTTCAAAAACATGGAAATTACAAATTTACTTCATCATCATAACTAATATTCCACTTCTCCTATAAAAGCCTAAATTTCTGAGAGACTGGCTATCTTGCTCAACCTCACAAAAGTAGTAATTTGAAAGGATTACCTTCTCACCTGGGGTACTTATCTTTGAAGCAAAGGTGCAGCTTCTTGCAGGAACAATTAATAGCATTAGAGAACAGTTGGTCTGTGTGATGACACAGAGATAGGGCAGGTAACAGAAATTTAGATATGTTAGTTAGGTCATGCATTGAGAACTTTCTTCTTATGTATTATTCAGTTCATTGTCTCTCAATTTCCATGAAATGTGAAGGGAAATTAGATACTTGTTCACCTAAAGCAGTATCTCCTGAATGTGGCTGCGATGGACTCCCAGACAGAAGCAAAAATTGATGAAAAATGTTAACAACAATATTATGAATGAATAAAAGATATAAAAGTGTGAAAAATAGGATAAGACTGGAAGCAGGAATTCTGAGGCATTGTGGCTATTTGCAGAAGAAACACAGGAACAGTTTATGATCATACAGAGGAAGATCTCTGTGGATACATTTTCTAGGTAGCACCCAGATTGTATCAGCTATGAGGAAAGGAACAGGCCATTGAAGGTGAGGCATCCTGGATGATGTGGAGCTGACTTGAACAGTGGGTCACTGGTTTTATAGAAGGACAGCATGAGGAAGAAGATAAAGAAACAGCAGCCAGCTCATCCACAGTGACACAATATCACATGAGACACACGCCATTCTCAAGTTGTTGACCTGAAAGCAGTTTTTACTTCCATGTGTGACTTGAGTAGTAATTAAGTTCTTTTCCAGCAGTTCTAAAATAGTTCAGGAAAGACTACCTGGAAAATCCACTTTAGTGTCTTATCACTTTTATTTCCTTTTCTTTCCTTTTCAGTGATTCATTGAAAAACACAGCCTCAACCTACAGCACCTGGATATGCTCTACAAGGAAGAAATTGTGAGAGAGATTTGGCTCTATGTTGCAAAATCTGTGAGCCATGCTCATTCTTAGTTTCTGTTTTAGAATCACCTCACTTATGCGTTGTAGTAACACTTAGAAGACACACATGGTTCTCTGCAATTACCAAAAGGCATCTAGCATGCAAACCTAGTAAATAAGCCAAGTTCCCAGTCAGGCTTTATCATTAGGTTTCCCTAGAGTACACACATAGCATATTTTCACTGGAAATACTTTCCTACTGAGAAAAACAAGATGAGATAACACAGATTATTTCGGTCCCTGAAACCCACTCCAGAAATGCTGATTCACATAGCGCAGGGAGAAGACAAGAGGGTCAGAGTAGGGCCTCTCCTTTGGTGGAGGCTTCATGGAGCAACCAGATCCAGAATAGTTCTAAACTCTGGACTGATGCAGACTGAGGCTTACTTACTCAACTTTGCTGACATTCCTACAGAGAAGGTCATTGGCAGGTCTTTGATCTCAGAGCTCATATTAATTCATTTTGTTTAAAAATGCAATTTCTACTACATTTGGCTCATCCATTACTTTATAAAGGAGACAATTATTGCTGAGAGGTGGTTCCCAGATGAGCATTAGAGTCATATGTGGGTATAATGACAAATATTTAACATTGTAGTTATAGATTATGCTGATTTAGTAAACTTGCAGATAGAAGTTCTTTGTTGTTGTTGTTTTTTTTTTTTTCCTCCAACATCCATGACTTTACAAGTTGTGGGGAGTTGATGAAGATCCCAGTACAGAATCTTCTATTGTGAAGCCAAGTCTCAAGTCCAATTAGAAAGCTGTTGGTTTTGGCTAAGGTACATGTGGCATTGCCAGATCCTTGGGATTATTGTGCATTGTTGAGGAAGAAAGAATATAAGAGCCAGAGAATCATGGGATTGTCTGTGATACTGTGTCTCTTAGTAATATCAGAAGTAACACTTATAGACTCAATAGCCTGACTATGTAAACATGAACTAAACAAGGAGAAAAACAAGAGAAATTGCAAAGTACATAGGAGAAAGACCTGGGGGTGGGGGACTTGCAACCCTGAACAAAGCACTATAGGCAATTAAGAATTTCTGAGTGGAAGAAACAGTCTTCTCTAGGAAAAAGGACATTAATTCATTATCCAATACCAAATGGTCAGCCTTGAAAATATACATTAAAATAACATGATATAGACTGTGTAGGTTATATTTAAAATATATATGTACAGATATATGCATTTAACTGTCAAGAAAAAAGCAGCCATGAATTTGAAAGTGAGCAATGATGGGTATCTGGAAAGGTTTGGAGGGAGGGAGGGAAAGGGACAGATAATGTAAATATATTATATCTCAAAAAAGCAAAAAGAAACTATTGTATCATAATGATTTACTTCACTTGAATATATATTAATTGCACACACAGAGAATTAAGAGTGAGTTTTTCTTAGTGTCTTTTTGTAATGGAGGATTGATCCTCAGGATGACAATATTGACAAAGTGTTGGGTCTTTTAAATTATAGAGAGATGAATCCATTAACAGACTCCTTAAGCCATTGACTCCAGTGGAAATGTTCTGACAGAAGGAGTAAGCCTGACCACTGTAACCCTCTTTCTTTGCTCTGTCTGCCATTCTCCTCACAAACACTTACCCCCAATCCCACATCTATGGGGGGACTTTGTCTGAACATCCCTTTGCGTTTTGGATGTGTAACCAGAAAAATGAGAGCCAAATGATCTCCTTTACTTCAACAGTTATATCAACTGTCTCATTACAGTCATGAAAATCTAGGTAGTAAATGAGCTAAAGAAGTGATGAATAGTATAGAGATCAAACATGCTTACAATCTAGTTGCTAAAGCAACTCTAATATGAGACAGAAGGAAGTCTGTAACTAAATTTTCATCAGACAGTGAAGAATATTTGATTTTTTTACTGGGAGGATTTAATGAGTCTATGAGGAGTATAAAATTGTGTTAAACTTAAGGGGAAAGATAGTATACATAGTTGTGACTAAGGAAAACACATCCTCACAAATGCACTTGGTAATGGTAATTAATTATGATTTTATTATATATAAAAGGGATTAGGTAAGGCTCCAAATCTTACCATGTACAACAGTGACAGCTCATCTTGAACTGCGTCAGGCTTAGACAGGTGGTAAAGGAAACTATCAGATAGCTA
Organism: Mus minutoides; assembly: GCA_902729485.2. NCBI lineage: Eukaryota > Metazoa > Chordata > Mammalia > Rodentia > Muridae > Mus > Mus minutoides. Next base: position 798,962 of record LR749887.1, read on the forward strand.
TTGGTTCACATGTAGCTGTAAAATTATAATAAACCATGACTGATAGAAAAATAACTCTTATTTAGAAAGTTTAAATTTTAAAATACTATGTAGCATTAACCCATCACACTATTTTTTGCTGTATTTTATTTCCAGCCAAAATTTAGGAAACTTTATTTTCTGATTTAAGTGATAGTTAATTTACCTCATAAACTGCCTCAACAATAACATTTTGAACTAATTGCTGCAAGTTAGACCACCCTTGGAGTTACAATAGTCTTAAAATTGACTTTTATTATTTTGAATGATTATCTTAGTGGTATTACATTCAACTTCTCAGCTATAAGCTTTTGAATTTCAAATGGAGTTAGTAGAAGAGATCCCTTTTTTGGTCTCTTAATTGCACAGGTGGGGGAGGGACTGTCTTTGTGAGAAGCAAGTGAGAAACTTTGGTCTTTCTCCAGCTGTGTCCCCTTGAAGATTTGATGATGTTTCCAGTATGAAAAAAAAAAAATAGAGGCCGTCAGAGCTATCTATCACAATAGGAGTAAAGAACCCCCTCAAAGCACGATGCTCATGATTTTTAAATGTTTTGTTTTGAGAAAAAGAATTCATTCAATGCTTTACATCAGTGAAACAACATCTACTCAGTTCTTTTGTATGGTTACATTCCATTAAGCATATTCTGCAGAATGCCTTTTAATATGCCCAGAGAAAATTTACAACTGACTAGGCTGCATGTGCACTGACCTTCGCTCTTCCTTTGAATCGGCAGTATGGCTCATTTTAGTCAAGCTGTTGAAACATTTGTGGCATAATGCATCAAATTAAAGCAACCAGCTGTGATGTTTAATTTAAGCTAAAAGTTTATGATCTACAACCACACAATACCTCCGAGGATAATTGATATTGTATGTAACTGCACTACGGTGACATGCAAGAATTGTTATGAAATGCCTATAAAATGTCACATACTTCATCGTATTAAAGGCATTTGGACTTCAGGTTTTAAAAGAGCATCATCATTTATACAAAAGTGAAGACCAAAGGATAAATGGATAGACTTCAAAATCACTCTCTAAATATAGATGAAATGTGAAGTCATTTGTTCTCCTGTGTCAGAAGAGAGGCCCTTTGTTTTATAATGAAATTTCCCCATTATTTACAACATTCTAAAACTTGGAAATGTCATTAACCATGAGGCTCCACTCTGTTTATCACATCTCTCATTGTTTAAAAGTGAAGTCATTTAATAACCACCAAAACAAGATGATTCTCATTTATCATGCCCCTTTCTCTCTTCAACATGAGCCAGAACACTTAAGTGCCTGAGTGTCACAGCTGATACTGGCTGTGTCATGAAACAGATGATCAAGGACCTCAATAACTTGAGAAAACACAAGGTGTAGATAGGTGAGTGGAGAGACTTAGTTAATTGGCCACACATATATATAGTATAACATTGTGTTCTCCAAAATGGGCATGCCATTGAGATTTTTAATAACTAAACATGATGAAAGAAAATCATTTCTTTAAAAAAAATCACTTAACAGGGATGCTAAACTCACTTGTAAACATTTGTTGAGTTTATTTTGATTTGTTGAGGTTATTTTGTTTTGCATTTTCCGTTGAAGATTTAAAGAAAAAGGAAATTAGAGTAACTTTGTCAAGGGAACTGTGGGTAAGGGAACAATGGAAACTGAACTGGAGATGTGTGGAACATTTGATGACCTGGCCAAACACCCTATCTCTGAAGCGGCCTCAGAATAGAAAATTATTTATTCCTAGGAAGAGAGCACTACTTGTAGGTTTGAAAGACATAACATATGTTCACAATATATCTGGGGAAAATAACATTAAATAAGTTCACAGGTTTGCTGCACAGTCACTGACTTTGTATGCTTATTTTAAAGACCTCACATACAAACCCTCCAGTGATTTGTGCTTGTAGATAAAGGATTTATATAATCGTATCATGAGAACATATTTGTTAACTTTAAAAATATCCCCTAAAGCTGTGCCTGGAGATAAGTGGAAGCAAAAGGGAGAAAAATGCTTTAGCAGCACTTCTCTGTGGAAGAGAGCATCTTTCCGGGCCTCTGCCTAGGTGCGCAGCTCAAGTAAGCAGAAGCAGGAATGAAAACCCGCAAGTGAAGAATCTTTCAGTTTCACCACGCCAGCATTCCTGTCGACCTTGAAAGCAGATTAAGAAGGAAAGGTGGGAGGCTAAATCATTAACACATCTGGAGGCTCAGTGCTAACATGTTGGTGTTTGCATAGATTTCTGAAACTAGTTGAAATAAATTCAGTTATTACAAAGGCATCTTGATAGATGGGAAATACAGGAAGGACCCACTGGGACCAAGACCGCCATCTGCTCAGAGCACAGGCCAGGAGAATAACACAGAGAGTAAGGTCAAGGCACTCCTGGTTTTCTGTTTTCCAACATTGCTATAAGAATCCATTACTTTGTCTTTGAAAATGTACTCACAGATACATACACTATTACACATTTCAGGATGAGTTGCTTACTGCTTAGATAGCTGCAGCACAATAGAATAGATGGAACTCGGCATGCAGAAGAACAGCATTGAAACTAAGACAAACTTGTGTTCAGCACTGGTGAACAGCAGAACACTACTTCCATTGACATACATGTAGATTTTTAATAGGAACTAGAGCTTGGTTTGCTATTAACAAGATGTGATCATCTAAGACAAAAATCACACATGTAATAAATAAGAGGGTTGTTTTTTTTTTTTAATTAAATTTGTGTTCTACTGGAGAATAGAGAAGTCACAGCAATTCTTTGAAAGTGGATGTTGTTTGGCTATATGTTACAGTTTAGGATTATTAATCCTATTGCACTGAAGAACTATAGCAAATGCCCAGCTGTACTCAAGTGCATATGCAAGAACTGTTGATTATAATTTGGATCAATCAAGAAATGAGTTACTCAACACTCACTAGATGTTGTGGGAAAGACAAAACAGCATTTCCTATCTGTGCACCTCAGCCCTGTTCACTGTGTATGGAAAGGCAAAAATAACAGAGATGACTTAATAATGATTGGTGTAAATATAGAACAATAAAATGAGCGGCTGAATCCTAGAAAAGAAATATCAAGAGGCTGTACTCATTGTAGAAGCTACACAGAGTGAGGTTCACACTAGTAAATAGTTTTACTTACAAACAAATCAACGCCACAGAAATTGAATACTCTTCTTAATGAAGATCTTTCTCAATATCCTGTGTGAAAGTGTGTGCACATCATTACTATAATGCTTCATTCATTTTCCAATAATGTGGCATGCCTGTCCAGCATCATCAGTGACCCACACTTGAAATGAGAAGTTACTCAAAGCTGCTTTTCTCTCATCTGTCAACACTAAAGTCTTATACTGTTCTCATTAAAACTCACAATTCACATTCAACTTTCTAGTACATAGCAATTATTTCACTGCTGTTATGGGGGATATGGTTAAGTGAAGGGAAACTCCTCTTGACCTCAGAGAAGGCTCTCCTGCAGCAATTTATAAATGCCTCACTTCCTTTCATTAAGACAAGAGTCCATGCACAGAAGAATACAGATCAGTCAGACTTCACAGACCTAGGGTAGATCTTAAGGAAAAATGACAGGACGGCTAGAGCTACACCATCTCTAAAGCCTGGGTCTCTGCCTGCACTTCCTCTTCTATAAGGAGCTAGCCCAATAGGCTGTAAGTACATATAAATCACCAGAAGTACATATAAATCTTATTAAAATTTCACCTCAATTGCTGATGACATAATATTTCTAAGCACCATACATATACTACATTATGAAAAATTTAAGGCTTGTTCCATATGATTCCAATAACAATGGAAAGGAGACATTTGCTAAATAACAAAAATATTTTCAGAACACATTAAAAGTATAAGATAACTAGTTACATTTAAAATTAAACAAAAGAATTTGAGAACATGGGAGTGAGCATAAAGAGGACTTTAGTGAGATCTGCTGAGAAACAATCTGGTAAACCTGTCACATAAACAACAGTGAACCCAAGGTCTTCTGGGTCGAAAAGAGTGCATCCTTTCAAACACTGTTTCTAGAAGGAGATGAGAGTGTGGCTCCATGAAACCCATGTACTTGCATGACACAAATGAGAAAAATAAATGTGGCCTTTTCCTGAGAAGTGACATGGCTTTCAAGAAACTGAATGGCCATGTTCTTTCCACACACTAGAAATTTACTTAGATTATGGATTCAATTGTAACCTAAAATTTAAGCCAGTGTCATCTTAATAGAAATGGTTCTGGAAAAAAAGCATAAATAAGAGTAAATAATGAAACTCAAATTGTATAGGAAGAGTTGGACTCGTAGCTAAGCAAAGAGTCTCTTTGCTCTTCTGTGTGAATTTTTCACAGTCAGAACCCCATGCTGGACAGCAACTATAAAGATCTTTTGGGAAATAAGACTAATCATTTTTGCCTTTGTAATCTACTTCATTACTTCAATGTCCAACTCATTTATAAATGCTCAAATAGTTTTCAAAGTATATTAATCACACTGCTAAATGAGTTCAGATTTCAAATAATTTTCTAAGCTAACCCTTTTAGAAGTGAAGAAAAGGAAGGGAGGAAGAGACTGACATGGGAAAAATGTGTGAATATACATAATGGGGGGAGAGGAAGAAAAGCAGACAAACCTTAGGAGACAATGTGGCATCACTGCTTCTGTTTTAATTGTAGCCTAGTTAAAGTCCAATTACCTGTAAGACTATAATGCATATGAAAGAGTTCTTATTACAGTCTTGCATATAGAATATTGATGTGAATACTGGATGTGCAAATACTATATATGATACTAGATCTTAGAACTCACATTTAATAACCAACAGGAAATCAAGGAAGAAGGTGAAAAGTATCAGTTCCCAGAAGGAACTGAGAACTTCATATTAAATGGTAGCTTACTTTGGACAGACTTGAAAGTTTTCAATGAGTGACTAGAATTCCAGTGATTACATAGAGTTTGGAATGCTGTGGGTCTAGAGCCCAAAGACAACTTATCTTCGGTTATCTTATGCCCTTCTTCAAACCACCATGCATTGTGTACCTCTTACATCATCAAAAAAAAGTTAACATTCTATGTCTCAACAATTACACACATGAGAACATATATAGAACTTAGCTCATAATATTTAAGAGCTGTCACTACTCATTAGAACACAGAAGGACAGTCAGCAGGGCTGTATTTTAGCATTCTGCCATAGCAGACATGACAAAGCTAGTGTCCGAAGCCTGCAAAAAGTCAAAGTCATACAGCCATTATAGCTCACCTCTCTAGAGGAGCTCAAAGCATTATGGACCTGAACAGTTGTGGGCTATTTCTGGGAACAGTGTGAGAATGGAAGAACAGTAGCTGTGGGTTTTCAGGTTGGAATACAGCTCTAACCATGTTCTTTTTCTTTCTGACATCTCACATAGACCAAAAGAACTGTGCTGATCAGAAACAAATAAGAAACAGGGTCGCTGATATAACTATCTCGTATGAGGCTATGCCAGTGCCTGGCAAATACAGAAGTGGATGCTCACAGTCATCTATATGATGGAACACAGGGCCCCATATGGAGAAGCTAGAGAAAGTACCACAGAAGCTGAAGGGGTCTGCAATCCTAAAAGAGGAAAAACAATATGAACTAACCAGAACCCCCAGAGCTTGTAACTTTAGCTGCATATGTAGCAGAAGATGGCATAGTCAGCCATCATTGGGAAGAGAGGCCCCTTGGTCTTACAAACTTTATATGCCCCAGTACAGTGGAACTCCAGGGCCAAGAAGTGGGAGTGGGTGGGTAGGGGAGCAGGGCAGGGGGAGGGTATAGGGAACTTTCAGGATAGCATTAAAAATGTAAATTAAGAAAATATCTAATAAAAATAAAAAATAAAAATAAATAAATAAAAATAAAAAGCAGTGTCGCAGTCTTCCAGTGAGGTGTTCGGGGGGAAAAGGGACTACATTAAACTCACAGAAGTGGGCTAATATTTTGAGGAAAAACAAAAGAGAGAAGAAAGAGTTTAAAACATTAATGGAGATAACAACAGCAAGAGAGGAGAGGCCCAGGAGCAGTTGCCAAAAGTGATAGACTAGCTCAGGCATGCTTAGAGCAAAGGGAAGTAAAAGCTCAGACATGGCTTGGGGAGGAGTCCCTTCAATAATTCACTGTAAACACTGAGACTTCCCAAGTACAAGAAGTGAAGGTTAGATGTCCATTTCTCCGTTTCCTTCTTTCTTCCTTTGTCCTTCATTTCTCCCTCCTGCTTTATTCAACTGTTTTAAAAGATCACTTCAACCGGGCATGGTGGCACACGCCTTTAATCCCAGCACTCCGGAGGCAGAGGCAGGCGGATTTCTGAGTTCGAGGCCAGCCTGGTCTACAAAGCTAGTTCCAAGACAGCCAGGGCTATACAGAGAAACCCTGTCTCAGAAAAAAAAAAAAAAAAAAAAAAAAGATCACTTCACTTTTATACTTAATTTCATATTTGTATATTTTATTTAACTACAATCACAGCACTTCCTCCTTCCTGTCACTCCCTCCATTAGTTCCCAAGTCCCCGTCTCAACTTCAATCTCCCACTGCTAAAATATGGTCATCTGTTCTGACACAATCATTACACACATACTAACACACACACACACACACACACACACACACACACACACACACACATATATATATATATATATATATATATATATATATATATAGAGAGAGAGAGAGAGAGAGAGAGAGAGAGAGAGAGAAAGAGAGATACATATACATAAATAAATACAGACTTTTAAGTCCATTTCTGTTGTTGATGTGATGTGGTTTCAGGACTCACCACACTGTATTAAACAAGGAAAGGCTGACATTCCCTTTCTTAGTTGTAATCAGTGCAGCCTGGAGATTTTCAGCTTTCCCCATTAGCATGTCCATTGACATTCCTCTTTTGATCAGATACCTTATAGCCTGCAAACACAACATTCTTTGCCCTAATTACAACAGTTATATCTATATAGCTTGCAAAGTTATCAAAAATTGATTCAGGTGAATAACTGATTTTTCTATTAAAAAGAAAGTAAGAGAGCTGAAAAGAAAATTGCTAGTTGAGGAAGCTACAGAGGGTGACTGTTAGGTATCTTCAGGGGTACCAGACTATAGCAGGCAGTGGTACCCTGTGTGAGGTTCACTGCTGACCAGCTGGAAAGAACAGGCAGAGCCGTGCAGTATATTTTGTTTTGTACGAACAGTGCATATTTGAAAATGAAAAAAAGGTACTAGTAAAATGATTCCTCAAGATTATGTTCAAGTTGTTTAAGAAATTGATAATAATGGAATGTAAATGTACCTCTCAATAATAGAATGTAAATGAAATAATATCTCAGAAAAATAAGATTCAGCAAGTATTATGTCAGGTATTTCCCTGCAAAGTGAATAATGTTGTCTGCCTACAGATTAAGAATTAGGAATTAGGTATCTATTTTCTGTCTTTAAAACCACTTAATACAAGCTCCTTTTTCAAACTCAGCCTTTATATTGTCTGACCCACTGGGAAACTTCTATATGTTTTTGAGCCCATCTTCATAGACCAAGTCATGTTCTCCAGTCTTCTGCAGCTTCCGCTGGGGAAAAACAGCTCTTGGGTTTCTCTCGATATTAACTCTGTTTCCTACACAGGTGTAATGAGAGTGAGAGCATTGTGTTGGAGTGATGCCATGCTGCCTCGATGCTCTCTAGAGACAGCCTATGATGCCAGCAAGCTTGGGAGGACCTGGTGATGTGCTGTACTGGCAGGACTGCATCATAAGTTCTTTTACTGCTTAGATTTAGAAGTATGAGGTGAGGGAGGGAGCACAAAACCAGAGAGATTATTACACTCATCTCCTCCCCTGAGAAAAAGTGAAGGATTCAAATTTATATGGGATACAGCCATAATTCTTACTAAAAAGTTTCATTATAAAGTAACTGACTTTCATTTGAAAAGAGGAACCATATGGCATGAGGTTTCTGATTTTCAGAATTATCACTCATCTTGGGAAAGTACTTGCCGCTCAGACACTTTAAATACACATGATAACTTCCTAATTGCTGACATATAATTTACACTAAAAACCTCTAGAGTCTCTTAATAAATACCAAAATCAACTTCACAAAAAATCTTATAGAGTCCAATTGAGTTCAAAAATGACATATGCTCTGAATATGTAATCTCTTGTGAATAAATTATTCATCTATTTAACTTGTCAGAGTTTCACCTACCTGCTGATGTGCTATGAAAGCTGGACTAAGGACTCAGTGTGTAAAGCTGCCTGCCTCAAGGCCAGAAGTTGCGTTTTATCTTTGGACCCACATAGTAGAAGGAAAAAACATATCTCATACATTTTCTTCTGACTTTCATATGTGTCCCCCCCAACACGCACGCGCGTGCGCGAACACACACACACACACACACACACACACACACACACACACACACACACACAGAGAGAGAGAGTTTCTTAAACCAGTACAATTCCAAACATCATTCTAAATACTTATCTTTATGCCAATCAGTAATTGTAGAACTCACTCCTTATCAAAGAAGTTTATTTTTACAATGGAAGGAAGCCATTATAGAAAGCCATGAAAGAACATCTGACCATGGATACCCAGACCCAACTGTTATATTTACAATATTACTCCCACAGTCAAGGTTCAGAAAACATCATCAAAGATTGTAAGAGAAGGAAGTCAAGGAAGTCTGCTATGTGGTTGTACCTTCTAACTATGGCAAGGAAGCTACAGCTATGCAGTCTCAAAAACATGGATACATAAATAAGACCTGAACAATCCCAACAGTTGACATTCCAATGCAGATAGAGGGAATCTCACTGGTCCTCCCTATGCCAGATAAATATCTGCAATCAATTAACTACTAGGAGAGGGAGAGTCAGTCTTCCCTAAGGATGAGGCCCATTATTCCTTTTCCAACATTCGGTGGTAAACTTTAGAAGCATGTAGGCAACACTAAAAGAAGCCATCATGTTGTGTTTATATGACTATTTGTATATAAAGAACAATGGTTAAAAGAGTTGAAGCCATTAATTTGAGGGATAGGGAGGTTGAGATTTGAAAAAGACAGGAGACATGGAGATAAATATGTTATATAATTTGATTTATTATATTGATTATTATTTTTGTCACCAACACCCTCATCAACCTTCTACAAGTGCTATTGTGTTCAATAGACAATATCCAAACCAAAAAAAAAAAAAAAAAGAAATAATAGCAATAGAAGAAAAAGAACAGAGGAAAGATGAGCATTAAATCACAAAAAGTCTCTTCTCATGACTATCTAAAAACCATCCAACTTTGATCTTATCTTCGTCAGCTCCTCATCTGTATGCTTACCCTATTTCACAGATTTTGTGAGGCTCAGAGGAGACATGCAAATCATAAAGTGCATTAAGCACTTCAGTGACATATCCATATTGGAAATTCTAAGCTGTTAATAATCTACAAGTTGCCAATGTAATAAAGCTGACAGTGCACAGCCTACTTTAGCCTACCCTATTAGATAGAGTTTTTTCAAAAATTCTGCTCTATAGAGTGCCACGATTGTGTGTTTGTATAGTTTATTATAACATGGAACTAGATAAATGATAAATTAGCTAGCTAGGTGTAAGTCTTCAGCCTCATGTCTCCATAACAGGGACAGTATCGTCATATACCATGATATTTATCCAGTTACTTATCCATACTACAATCCAGTCACTAGAATCACAAGGTAAAACCCCTTCAGGGACTCAGTTAAACACACATCACTTTGCTCTATTTCTCACTCATGTTTGACAACTTCACGTCCTGTGAGGAGCAATCTCTAATAGATTCAGAATCTGAACTCTCACAAATTTTCTTCTCTTTCCTACATTCTCAGCCTACTTTCCCAACAGATCCTTGTACATTGTCTTCGGTCACCACATTTTATGCTTCTCCTGAGTGCTCATGTTGTGATTCATAAATACTTTGTGATGATTTTTATTATCATTTATAATAGTTTTATCAAGCTATAATTCATATGCCATAAAATTTATGCTGCAAAATATCCAGTTCAGTGGGTTTTACTGCACAGTGTTCCAACTATCACTGCTATGCAATCCCAGAATAATTTCTTCTACCTAAAACTCCACACCCACCCCTACCTCCTGGCAGTTATTGGCCAACATTTGTCTCTATTTATTTGTGTATTCAAGATGTTTCCTGTATATTCTGTTGTACTTATACATCTAAGGAAACAATGAGATATGCAGAGCAAAAAAGCTTGCTGCATAGTTGACAACCTCAGTTCAATCCCCAAGACTATACAGTGGAGTAATCAAACCCCTGCATGCTGTGCACTGATCTCCAGATGTGCTGCTGCACAGGCACTCAAATCCCACAAATATGAAACAATAATAAAAAAGATGGAGGCTAGAGTTGTTGCTCAGTGGTTAGGGATACTTTTTGCTTTAGCACAGACCCTGGAGTTTGGTTCCAATCTAACACTGCAAATTCCCTGTAACCCCGGCCACAGGAGGTTGGATGATTTCTTTGGGCATCTGTGGGGACTTGCATTTACATGGTATACATGTACACATTCAGGGAACAATAAACTTATAATACATATTAAAATATGTAATAAATAAATATATATTAAAATATGTAATACAATGTATGAGCATCCCCCTTTTAACATATTTTCTACATTGTTCCATGAATCTATTCTTAATTGCTTTTCATAGCTATATAATATTCAAGTATATGATTATAGCCCATTTGGTTGAGCCACCAATAGATAAACATTTGGGTAATTTTCATTTTGCACTATTCTGAATAACATTGTTATGAACATCATATACAGGTTTTTGTATGCACATACTTTAAGTTATTGTGAATACACACATTAGGGAAATACCAAGTAACATGTTAATGCCCAAACTGAGTGTTCTAAGCTCTTCCCATTCTTAAAATCACACAGATGAAATGCAATAGAGGTTGTGTTTCCCTTCTAACGGGTGGCAGCTTATTCCTGGCCATGTGCATACCTAATCATCCCTGCTTTACACTGAGTTGTCCTTTTCTTTTTCCACGGGGAAATATTTGTTTGTATTTTGATTAAAAACATATCACTTTTACTACTTGCAAAAATAATCTCTGCCATTCTGCTGGTTGAATGCATACATGTGTTTAGCCATTGCATATGTGGGTGAGTGGGCATTAATGTGTGTGCACTTGGAGGCCTGAAGACAACTTCAGATATTCTTCAAGTACACTTTGTCTTTTTGAGACAGGGTCTCCCACTGACCAGGAACAGTGCAGTAGGCTCCCCTGCCTGGCCAGCAAGCCTCAGGGACTCTGGTGCTCCGCCTTCTGAGCTCTGAGCTTGCTAAGTTGCATCACCACAATAGCTTCTGTTCAGTGCGTTGTGAGGATGCCATTAGTGACTGGCCTGTTTTTCCATTCTGAAATGAACATGTTTTTACAAATGAAGTATATAAGTTATATATTAAGTAAAATTGTATGTTTGTGTAGGCTTGTCCCCTCAAATGAAATTAAAGATGGGATGACAGAAAAGAGGAACTATAGAACCACAAAAATTTAAACATGAAGGCCAATGGTAGCTGTGACACTGCGTCTGTCTATACAGCTTTAACCTGGGTACCATTCATTTCTTCCATTTTAAATGTTATTTTAATATAATTATACATTGCTTTGATAATGTTTCTTACATTGAATTCTAGCTATGATCAATTAACATTGAATTTATTAAGAAGTGAGAACATGAAAGTATTAAAGAATATAACATGGGTCTATAGGAAAAAAATCAGTTTTCACTAACATTTTTAGAGGTAAAAATCTGGTAGGCAGTAATTTCAAATAAAAATTATTGAAGAACACTATGAATAATGAGTGTCTCACATGAAAAGTGATAAAATAGAGTAGAAGCTAGTTAAACTAAGATTTAATATCAAGCAGTTTTTTATCTTTCCCCCCATGGCCTAAACTCTTTATACAGCATTTATGGTTAATAGTTCTACATTCACATCCAAAGCAAACCATACTTTAAAAATTAAAGATTTTAAAGTTCATTGAGCAGATAGCTGAAAAGTTACAAATGTCTTTGCTAAGTTCAGTGTCCTCTAATAGCTGAGGAAGCTAGAACCATGGAAATCCAGAGCCCTACTTTAGGGCAGTGACCTACTGGACTCCCAGTTGTACGTGACCAGTCATCCTGTAGCTTATAGACTATATTTAACTGAAGTATAAATGTTAAAACTGATGGCCAAGAAGAAAAGGTATAATGCTACAACATTTGCATGATTAAACTAGACAAAAGAAGTATCTCAATTGATTGGGAAATAAAGCATGCACCGATGCTAAAGCCGAAAAACAGGGAAATGCTCTGGGCTGAAGAATGTAATAAAACAAACAAACAAACAAACAAACAAACAAACATCCCATTTTGCTTTTTGGCAGTAGACAGCACATAAGAGCCTAAAATTAAATGCTGATGTAAACAAAGACCCTGGGTATAGAAAGAGAACTGTCTCTAGACATGATTGGTTCAATAGTAAACATCAATACTTTTAATACCACCCTTCAGAAATTGAAGAAAACAACTATTTTTAATCTTCCATGGAAGAGGCTTATTTCTAGCCCTTATATACCAGCCAAATTGGGTGATTTCATGTTTCTTGAACATCTCTATGATCATGTCTGCCAGTTAACACTATTAACTCAGCCTACCTCTTCTTTTGTTGATGTCCAAAGACTATTTTTTTTCTTTTAACCGCACAAAGTCGTGCTCAGCAAATGCACAGAACCCTTCATTATTGTCACATTTAAAAACTCACTGACAGTTCTGTAGGAACTTAGTCATTTCTGTACCTCTAGGTTCCCTGAAGAGTGTTTAGTTCTTCAGTTGTTCAATATATGTTTCTTAGAAGTAATGGAAAGAAATTTGAAACAAACCAAATTCCAGAGCCTAATCACTTTCCTGTTTGAACTTCCCTTTCAGAAGCAGGAAATGTTAATGCATAAATAATAAGTAAATATTTACACAAGCAAAATGATAGGGATGAAACATTCTGTCACTGAATTTTATGTTTTTTCTTAAATTTCATGAGTAAATATATTTTCCATAAGCCATCTAAATTTACTTAATCTCATCAATAGTCATAAAACAGTGCTGCATGGAGACTGCTATATACCCAATGAGTCAGGAAACACCAGAAACCAGAAACACCATGCATCATCACTCAGAACTTTACACAGTACATACAGACTTGCCCAATAGTTTTCAATTTAGAACAATGGTCATTTCCAGATGTTTTCCTTTTCCTAAGTGGTTTTTTTTTTAATGGACTCTTTATAGATCTATTGGCTTATACAGCTAAAATTTTGTTTTTGACATAGAAAGATTAAAACAAAAAAAGGAGACACCAAATTCAGGAGGGGCAATATGGAATGAGATCAGTAACCTAATAATAATTTACTCTTAGCTTAAAGTTTACATTTATTTTACATGAATTTATTTATATAAGCTAAAAGCAACTATTTGATTTTTTTATTCCTTTGAATTAGCAAACACATTATAGCAACAATACTTGGTTCACTAAATTCCTTTTCTTCTAAGATTTGTTATTGTGAAATTCCTAAAAATGAAGTTATGTTTTAAATAATGTCTACCTCTGAAAGAAACAATGTTATAAGAAAAAAAAAATATGTTCTATGCATAAACTTCCAGGCATCTTTCAAAGATTGATGAAGCAACCAAAGCACTGGGACATGCCAGCAACTAGAGACAGATTCTTGTTTTAAGCATCCATGCATAGTTCTTGTGGTGTTATCTCTTGCACAGGATGAAACCTCGTGCATGTTAGTTTCTTTATCTCTTCATACTTCCCAAGGCCATCCTAACCCATGGGACAGCTGCAGTACCTTGGTCTCAAAAGTAGCTCATCCAGGTAGGTATCTGGCTTAGGGCAAATGAGAGTATCTGCCAGAAGCTGATGTATGAATTGCTCAGCAAGAAGCTTGCCAGTCTCAGTTTTGTACACAACTTTGTCAGATCATTCTACAAATTGCATATATTGCAATTTAAGCAAAACACACAGTTCTTTGTAGCAGGGTTTTATGTCATGTTGTCACTCAACTTTAAATTTGCACTTCATTTCTTACTCTATAAAAATAGTGCTAAGGGCATTAAATGGTCTTTTTTTTTTTTTTACTAGCTTAAAAGATGTTCTGTATCATAAGTAGAAGGGATATAAAAACATTGCACAAAGGAGTTTTCTTCCTTGCTGCAACACGCTAACAGGTTTTTGCAATATAAGCCCCTTCCCCAGTACCAGGCTCCTTTAACATTCTAATACCCAACTGCCCACTGCTATAATACCTGACCATCAGTGGTATTCAGTAGCCAGAAACTCCCCACAGAAACCTATGGTTTTTATGTAGATGAGTGTCTCTACCAAGGTACATCCCTTTCCCTGCATTACCCTGGAACTGATCAAGATACCAGCAAGTTCCAGAAGACTGACATCCAGGAGGTTTGGTCAGCCTCCTGGAATACGGGTTCCCTGCCATTCAGAAACTGTAAGTGAATTCTCTCCAGCACTATGTTGCCATCAAACTTAGTGTCAGTGGATTCTATTCTGGTAACTTTATGTCAAATCTAGGAATAATGCCTACTCATCGTGGGTGCCATTTCTACATTGTTTAGAAATATATTGTACAATTGGAGGCTTTTGGTTTGAATTTATTATCTAAAGTCTTCCAGAAATTATTAGAAATATTAAAAATCAAATATATAAAAATAATTTATTTGAAGGTTTGGGGAGCAAAAGTGATTGTACACTAAAAAGAAGAAAATCATATTAGAGTAACATACTGTGTAGTTTTATGTCAACATAGCCCAAGGTAGACACATTCAAGAAAAGGGTTCTCAATTGAGAAAATGTGTCTATAAGATTTGCCTGTAAGCAAATTTGTAGTAGTTTGATTACTTAGAAGTTGCTGTGAAGTGGCCCAGCCCACTGTAGGTTCTGGGGTATGTAAGAAAACAGGCTGAACAAGTTGTAGAAAGCAAGTCTGTAAACAGAATGGCCTCTGCATAACCATCCAGGTTTCTGCCTTGATTTCCTGTCCTGATTTCTCTCAGTGAGAGAGTATGAACTAAAAGTTTTAAGTTGAAGTAGTCTTTCCATATTTGTTTATGTTTGGTTATGAATTTTGTCCAAAATAATGGAAAAGCTAATTAAGAGTATCATAAAGAGTCCAGATCCATCCATTTGCCTGGATCTGGAAGATATCATCCTGAGTGAGGTAACCCAATCACAAAAGAACACACATGATAACTCACTGATAAGTGGATATTAGTCAAGAAACTTAGAATACCCAAGATACAATTTGCAAAGCACATGAAGCTCAAGAAGAAGGAAGACTAAAGTGTGGATACTTCGTTCCTTCTTAGAATGGGGAACAAAATACCCATGGAAGGAGTTACAGAGACAAAGTTCAGAGCTGAGACAGAAGGAAGAACCATGCAGAGACTGCCTCACCCAGGAATCCATCCCATAAACAACTACCAAACCCAGAGACTATTGCATATGCCAGCAAGATTTTGCTGACAGGACTCTGATATAGCTATCTCAGTACTGGGCAAATACAGAAGTGGATGCTCACAGTCATCCATTGGATGGAACACAGGGCTCCCAATGAAGGAGCTAGAGAAAGGGGAGCTAAAGAGGTCTGCAACCCTAGAGAAGGAACAACAATATGAACTAACTAGTACACCCCCCCGAAGTTCTGTCTCTAGTTGCATATGTAGCAGAGGATGGCCTAGTCGGCCATTAATGGGAGGAGAGGCCCTTGGTCTTACGAATATTATATGACCCAGTACAGGAGAATGACAGGGTTAGGAAGCAGGAGTGGGTGGCTGGGTTGGGGAGCAAGGTGGGAGAAGGGTATAGGGGACTTTATGAAAGGAATCTAGGAAAAGGGATAGCATTTGAAATGTAAATGAAGAAAATATCTAATAAAAATGCAAGTATCGCAAACAACTGAAAAATAGAGTTGGATACTTATGTATGAGTGGATACATTTTTAGGCCAAATTTGAAAATATTTTACAAGAGCAAACAAACAAGGCATACAATATGTAAAAACAAGAAAAATAGGGTTAAACACTAAATCTAGACAGTGTTCTTAAAGCTGATGCAATGGTGTGACCTGTATCTCTAAGGCTGACTGCAGCGATTTGCACTGTGTCTGTCTTTAAAGTTGGCTGCAGTGGGGTGCACTGTGATTGTCTTTAAAGCTGACTGTAATTGTATGCCCTGTGTCTTTAAAACTGACTGCAGTTGTGTTCATTTTGTGTGTGTGTGTGTGTGTGTGTGTGTGTGTGTGTGTGTGTGTGTCTTTAAAGCTTGTGGGAGTGGTGTGCACTTTGTGTTTCTTTAAAGTTATCTGCAGTGGTGTGCACTGATAGTTCCTGCATCCTGGTACACTGAGATCAGAAGATCACTTGAGTCCTAAAGTTCAAGACAAGTCAAGGAAACACAGTGTCTCAAAAATTGTATATATAAGAATACATTTTTAGTGCCAGGCGTGGTTGCGCATGCCTTTAATCCCAGAACTCAGGAGGCAGAGACAGGTGGATTTCTGAATTCAAGGCCAGCCTGGTCTACAAAGTGAGTTCCAGGACAGCCAGAGCTCTACAGAGAAACCCTGTCTCAAAAACCAAAACAAACAAACAAACAAACAAACAAACAAACAAAAAACACAAAAAACATTATTAATGTAGCAATGTATGTAATATAAGAAAGACTGAGTTTGGTAAAACAAGTTATTATTAAATTATTAAGCTTAAGAACATTTGCAGCACAGATTTAGATAATTCCAAAATAAGTGGAAGAAGTAAAATCCCATACATTTTTTTACTTAGTAAAGGAAATCTCCAGAAAGATCTATAGTGGAACATCAGATCACGATCCAGAGGCAGATTTCATAGTAGGCCAGGGTCTCCAATCATAGCCAAGGGTGTATTGTTACAGCCTAGCTTCAGTGCCACTTTTAAAGAGTTCCCATTCAGCCAGTCCCAGGTCAACATCAGCCTTCTTCACAGTGAACCAAAATACTTTTCTTGCCAATCTGTAGTAGTGTGTCACTCAAGAGTTAAGTGTCAGGTCCTTATGGAAAGTAAGTACCAAGGAAATGCAATCAGTAATTCAAGTTGTTTCTAAAGGAATCTAAAAATGTCCCATTATAGAGAATCAAATCCATAGAAGAATAATTCACAATAATATATTATTGGTAAATATTTCTTAGTAAAATATAAACATATGAAAATGAATCTAAAGAGATTTTTACCAAAAACAAATTTCTTGATTATCTAGACAAATGATTAGTGATTAAAACCTCTCCTTCCACACCATCTGAGAAAAGGGGATTAGTAAATATCTATTAATGTGACAGAAAGAAGCAACTCTTCCATCTCAGCTGTTATGAGATTATTTCAGGAAACACACTATGATGCAGAGAGAGTATCTTATGTCTGCATAGCACTTGAAAGTAATAAATCTGAAAGCCTATGGCTTAAACAGGAAATTGAAGGTGGGGCATCCAGTATGGAGAGGGAGAAGAGATGCACAGATACTCTGGGAGGAAGGAGGCATTGAATCCATTAAGAAGCAGCCCCAAGAGCCAGATCAATAATAATATGCAAGTAGCCAGATTAGCAATTATATGATTGCTCAGCTATTAAGGTACATTTTTAAATAAATCTTAATTTCTCAGTTATTGTGTCTTAACATAAGGTCAAGAAATGCAGTCACTGGATTAATTCAGTGTTTACATTTATATTAATAATTCATTAAGAATCAGAGACCTAATATCTAATACATTTGGGTATTTAAGCCTGAAATGATGAACAGGTCACTTTAGGGTATTTAAGAAACTTATCATCTCCTTACAAGAAGCCTATAGGAGTGTATTATAAAAAAGCAAATGCTAGCTTGTTCCCTGAAAAATAATAACCAATAGCACATACAAAGAAATTATTTGATAAACAACAGACTGAGAGCAAACTACGACTAGTACAGTTTGTAGAAGCTCTAGACTCAGGAAGTAACAATGAAAGTACACACCATCACGTCATGTGTAAAATCTAACTCAAAAGACAAGAGCACTTGAAATTCTCACAAGTGATATAAGAAAAAAAAAAAAACTGTAGAGGTTTTAAACTCTTCAGAAATATTTTTGTATAGTAATTAATTTAAAACAGCAATCACCCAAAATGCCGTCCAGAGTCTGCTTTTCCCTTGGGGTACCCAGGCCCATTGCTCACTGAGCTGGGTTGAAGGGAGAGAAGCTTAAGTAGGCATGAGTAGGTTCAGGGAAGGATGTTGGTCAGTGATGAGTGTATATGCAAAAATCAAAAACAAAAAACAAAAAACAAAACAAAACAAAACACCTGGGAACAGTTTCTGAGAACCAGTTCATGCACTGAGAGGAAGAAGTGGGCATTTATGCCCCTGTAGAGGTGGCCAGGGTCTCTGGGTCAAGGTTTGTGTTGCTGTGCACCATTGGCCAGATCAGAGGTGTTGGAAGATGTATATTCAGGAACTGTAGGGTTGTAGGGGGAGCATATAAAGTTAAACAAGGAGTGAAGTCTGATAACTGTCAGAGTAATATATTTTTAGTAGGGTTGATGGCAGAGCAGCCCACTTTAAGGATTCAGGCTGAGAAGTAAGAGGTAGCCAAATCCTGCTATTCTCTGAGGTATTGTGGCTTGAAACTTCTTCATCCCTTCCTCATAAATACTGGGCCATTACGGCTCCACACAATTTTTTGGAAATATCTATCATCTGTCTATCTATCTATCTATCTATCTATCTATCTATCTATCTATCTATCTATCTAGTATCTAATGTGTACGTAAACCCATGTATAAAACTTGAGTGCAGATACCCATAGGGATCATAAGATATCAAGGAGCTAAGTTAAAGATGGTGGTTATAAACCAGCTGATATGAGTGTTAGAAACCAAACCTCAGTCTTCCACAGGAGCCACAAGTGCTCTTACCTTCCGAACCATCTCTCTAGCTCCCTAAATATATTTCCTATCAATACTGAATCTCAGATTTTCTGGCTTTCTGGTCCAGGCCATTATGATCCACGAGAAGGCACTAATACCAATGGTGCCTATGTTGTGAACTCATATGATAGCTTAGAGACAGTGGATAAAATCTACTGCTTACAATAAACAAAAAGCAAGGGCAGAATGAATGTCTTAAACTAATAAACTGTGCAATACTTTTAGAGAAAAAAGGAAATAAATTGGAAGTTAATGTTCACACTTTATAAACTTTTAAGTTTAATATGTATTATATATATATCTATATATATCTATCTATCTATATATATATATATATATCTTTATTTTTTTGTTTGTTAAAGACATAGTCTCACATAGATCAGGCTGATGTGGCACTCCCTATGTAACCAGTTATGGCCTTTAATGTTGGATCTTCTTGCCTCTGCACCTCATATGCTTTGATTACAAATAGGGAATAAGAATGTTCTAGCCAGTGCTTCTCAACTTGTGCTTCAGAACCCCTTTAAGGGTCAAATGACCCTTTCACAGGAATCTCAACCATTAGTAAACATGGATATTTACATTGCCGTTCATAACAGTAGCAAAATTACAGTAATTAAATAGCAATGAAAATGATTTTACAGTTGGTGGACATCACAACACATTAACTGTATTAAGGCATCACAACATTGGGAAGGTTGAGAACAACTGTATATAGTCTGAGAAGCACAACATTGGGAAGGTTGAGAAGAACTGTATAGTCTGAGTGAAAAGAATTCTCCCACTGAGGATGGCATATATGCTTCAGAGAAAACATTTTCTATTGCAGATGCAAGAATGTGACACCAAACCCAGACACTGTTGCATATGCCAGCAAGATTTTGCTGAAGGGACCCTGATATAGCTGTCTCATATGAGGCTATGCCAGTGCCTGGCAAATACAGAAGTGGATGCTCACAGTCATCTATATGATGGAACACAGGGCCCCCAGTGGAGAAGCTAGAGAAAGTACCCAAGGAGCTGAAGAGGTCTGCAGCCCTTTAGGTGGAACAACAATATGAACTACCCAATACCCCCAGAGCTCATGTCTCTAGCTGCATATGTAGCAGAAGATGGCCTATTCGGCCATCATTGGGAAGAGAGGCCCCTTGGTCTTGCAAACTTTATATGCCCCAGTACAGGGGAATGCCAGGGCCAAGGAGTGGGAGTGGGTGGGTAGGGGAGCAAGGCTAGGAGAGGGTATAGGGAACTTTTGGGATAGCATTTGAAATGTAAATAAAGAACATATCTAATAAAAAAAAATATATATAAACAACATAAAAAAAAAGAATGTGCGTCGGGGCTTGAAAATATTGTCATTAACTTGTTAAATGTTAACAATGTATAAGAATCTTGAACTACAGTACTAATTTAATAATATTCTATTACAACATATATCATAATCTGTCTCTGTCTCTGCCTCTATGTGTCTCTGTCTCTGTCTCTCTGTGTCTCTGTCTCTCTATCTGTCTCTCTCTCTGTCACTGACTCTCTATGCCTTGGTCTCTGTCTCTGACTTTCTGTATCTGTCAATGGTTCTCTCTCTTTCTCTGTCTCTCTCTCTGTCTCTCTGTCTCTGTCTCTGTCTCTGTCTCTGTCTCTCTCTCTCTCATGCACACACACACATGTTCTCTGGAAATAAATTTGCAATTATATTGTTATGTTTTGAATGTAAAATGATACCACAGGTTCATCTTTCCACCTGGAGTTGCTATTTGGGAGGGAGTGGTACTTCCAAGATAGGATTCCTAGTTGCAGTCAATAGCTCTCTAGGACTGGCTTCCTGGGTTCTAGGCTAGCTCTCGATCCACCCAGAGTTCTCAGTTACCTGATCTACCAGGCTTTATAAAAAGTCACACCAAAAAACAAAACAAAACAAAACAAAACAAAACAACAACAAAATTACTATATAGCCAGGGATAACCTCAAACTTTTAAACTTCTTGCCTCTACCCCCTCACATGCTGTGGTTACAAATGTGGGCCACTCTGTGGCCACAAGGCAAAGCTACCTTTTACTTTGCCTCCAAGTGGAGCCACCAGCTGTAATCCCTTCAGCATAATGGACAATACCCCAGAACTAGGAGCCAAAATAATCCTCAGATGTGTGAATTAATTCAGTCACAGTGACAAGGGGAATAACTAATACAGGTAGTATGGTTAATAATGTTTTAGGGAACATCTCATGCATCTGGGGTTGCAAATGGCTTCAAAATTCATAAGATCTAGAAAGACTTGGCTAAGTCTCAAGAGTACTAAAGTATATTGTAACACATTTTATGTTATTAGCTCTAACATTTAAGAAACTATGCAACACCATTAGACTCAGATTCAACACAATTATAGTAATTGTTATAGACTAAATGAACATTGGTCAGACAAATGGATAGAAAACAGAATGTTGTCTGTCCTCTCCTAGAGTGTATTCACATTATTCTACACATAAATTAAGAAATTAGAGTTTGAGTATAAAAAGAAAACGTCTAATTTCTTTGGTAGAAAAAAATTTATCAAAAGCTTGAACAAAGCTGTCCACTTAGCAAAAAATAATTAGTTAAAAGTTAGGAAACTGATTTTGTATTTAAACTGAGTTTACATAAAAAATATCTTAAATAAGACAGTGGGAAGTTAATAGATTATTTTCATAGATGGTAGCAGTGTAAGCAATTAGTTGTTCCAGGCAGGCTCTGACACAAGTCATTATATTTTTAATTGGAAAAAAAGAGCAGTATTCAAACCAGCAAACTGTAAGAGAGGAAACACAAAAGGGACAGTAGACAATGCGCCAAATTGAAGAAGGCCCCTGCTTAGGACTTGAAGCTCAGATCCCTTCACTGGGAAAGGCACAGCCAGAACCAGCAGGACAAGGGGCATGCTTTCTGCTTAAGGGCTTGCATGGCTGCTAGGAAGAGTGGGAGTCTGACGCACATCTAGAGTCCTGAAATAACATTAAATGGGGCTCTCAAGCCTCATCTTCACAATGTGAGTGATGGTAACACACAGTAAAATTTCTAGAATACTCAAAACTCACGCAAAGGAAAGACTGAGGCTAAATAATAAGTCTAATGTAAAATTTTCCTGAACCACATTGAGTCAAAGAAATATGTGAAGCATTTTTATTAACTATTGACTTTTGTGCTCATTGTCACACTTTTCCTCAAACATACCCATGATTTCTTGTCAGAGAAGGGAGTTACTGAGTCACAACTTGCTGTGTTAGTAGTGAAGCCCATTTCTGAAGAAGGGTCGCTCTAGATTCTGTTAGCTGGAGAACAGGGAGCTGCTGATCTTTTTTTTTTTTTTTTTTTTTTTCAAAATGTTTTTTCATCCAATAGATTTTGATCACAATCTTCCTCCTTCAGCTCCTCCCAGATCATCCCATTCTTCCCAATCACCCAACGTCATGTTCTTCCTCTCTCAAAAATAAACGCCCGTGAGGAGGGGCAAAAAACAACTAAAATTTCAGCACATACAAAACTGACCTTGGTTTCCAGCAACCATTTTCTTTACTGGTTCAGATAATCTGACTCATATCTAGTCAAATCAACAGACTTTACCAGTGTTATTTAATACTGTCCTAAGCATTCATAAGGATTTCATATTGTAATGTATAGTATTAATCAAGTCCCTACTTTTTACATATATACATTTGTTCATATATATATATATATATATATATATATACACACACACACACACACACACACACACACACACACACACACAGATGCATGGTTGCATGGTTGTGTTCAAATATAAGCTATTCCATGAGTATGGGGATTAGTTTGTAGGAATCAGTTCATTCTCTAATACTCTGTGGCTTCTGGGGATGCAGCTAACCTCTTTAGACTTGGTGGAAAGCATATTTATCCTTTGACCTATCCTATGAGGTGTATTTCAACCATTTTGAAGAGATATAAAATGATAAATGAATCCCAAGCTGATATTATAGCGACATGTATGCTGTGGCATATATGCCAACCACACAACTACACTACAAACTACACATAACACGCACACACACACAGAGCACTATGCACATGCACACACACAAAAATAACTACCACAACACGAATGTTATTAATAAAAAATTAAGAAAGAAAACAGATTTTCAATTCCCTAAAAACTATTGTACAAAATGTATTAAATATATTGTTTGTAAAATTATTCACTATAGATAATTCACATATGTATTCTCTATCTACTTTTGTTCTTGCACATGGTTGTTCATAAGCTTTGATTACAATTTAACGTGGTAGTAATGTCCATGAAATTTTCTACAGAGACAACAGAAGCAATTCATGTGGACTTGGCCAGGCTGATCAAATTTGTTATGATTGCAACTGTCCTAGACTTAGCCTTATGAAGAACCATAATTTGAAATTACATTTTAAAGTAAAGTGGGTATTAAAAAGGGAGAAGGAACCTAGTCTACAAAGTGAGTTCCAGGATAGTCAGGGCTACACAGAGAAACCCTCTCTCTCTCTCTCTCTCTCTCTCAAAAAAAAGTAAAGTAAAGTAAAATAAAATAAAATAAAATAAAAAAGAGAAGGGAGAATGGACCTGCTTGGAAAAGGGGACATAGAGGGGAAGAGGGGAAGAGGGGAAGATGATCAGGTATTCCTGAAGACGTGCTAGAGGGTGGGAGATAGGACTGAAGACCTCAGGGCCAACAGAAAGAATGGAAACAGGAAACCTCTGGAGGCAAGAGGTTGGGGGACCCTTTGGAGTGTGCCAGAGACCTGGGAGGTGAGACTCTCGGGACTCAGAGGGAGGGACCTTGAATGAAATGTCCTACAGTTGGGAGAGAGAACTTGTAGAGCCCACCTCCAGCAGGAAGACAGGATATCAAGTGAGGAAAGAGGTTATCATCCCACAGTCAAAATCTCTGACCCAGAATTGTTCCTGTCTGATGGAATTGCAGTGTCAAAAATGAAGAGGAGCCTGAGGGAATGGAGGTCCAGTGACAAGTCCAAAATGGGATCCAGCTCAAGGGGAGGCAACAGGGCCTGACACTACTACTGATACTATGGTATTCTTACAAACAGGATCCTATCATGACTGCCCTATGAGAGGCTAAGCAAGCAGCTGAAAGAGTCAGATGCAGATATTTATACCCAACCAATGGACAAAAGCTGGTGACCCTGGGGTTGAATTGGGGGAAAGCTGGAAGAAGCTGAGGGGGAAGGAGGGAAGACCAACAGTCTTAACTAACCTGGACCTCCAAGATTATTCAGGTACTAGGCCACTAATGGGGAAGCATACACCAGCTGATATGAGGCCCCCAACACACATAAAGCAGAGGACTGACTGGTCTTGATTCAGTGAGAGAGATGCACCTGACCCTGAAGACACTTGGGGCCATAGGGGGTGGGGAAGTCTGGTGGGGTGGGGAATAGGAAGTTAGGACAATTGGGACCTTCTCTTGGAGACTGGGTCGGGGGAGGAGGTATAGGATGTGGAACAGTCAGGTAGACCGGGAGGAAGATATAGAGTGGACTGTAAAAACAAAACAAAAACAAAAAACAAACAAACAAACAAAAACAAAACCAACAAACAAAACTAAGGAGCTGAAGTAGGTTTGTAGCTCCAGAGGAGGAACAACATGAACTAACCAGTACCCCCAGAGCTCCCTGGGACTAAACTACCAACCAAAGAGTACACATGGTGGGACTCATGGCTCTAGCTGCATGTGTAGCAGGGGATGGCCTAGTTCGTCATCAATGGGATGAGAGGCCCTTGATCCTGTGAAGGTTCTATAGCCCAGTATAGGGGAATGCCAGGAAGCAAAAATGGGTGGGTTGGGGAGCAGGGGTGGGGGTAGTGGATAGGGGATTTTCAGAGGAGAAACTAGGAAAGGGCATAACATTTGAAATGTAAATAAAGAAAGTATCTAATAATAATAAAAAATATTTTTTTAATTAAAAAAGGTCAGATCTAGTGGGATGTCCCTATGGAAGGGCGTAATGTAGTTTCCATGGCATTCTGGTTAGTATTTAAAAAGCTAGTGGTAAAAATACCCATGGAAGGAGTTATAGAGACAAAGTTCAGAGCAGAGACTGAAGGAATGACCATCCAGAGTCTGCCCCAAATGGGGATCCATCCCATAAACAGCCACCAAACCCAGACACTATTGCAGATGCCAACAAGATTTTACTGCCTGATATAGCAGTATCCTGAGAGTCTGTGCCAGTGCCTGGCAAATACAGAAGTGGATGCACACAGTAGTCCATTGGACAGAACACAGAGTTTCCAATGAAGGAGCTAGACAAAGTACCCAAGGAGCTGAAGGGGTTTGAAGCCCTATAGCAAGACCAAAAATATGAACTAACCGGTACCTCCAGAGCTCCCTGGGACTAAACCACCAATTAACGAAATCACATGATGCGACTCATGTCTCTAGGTGCATATGTAGCAGAGGATGGCCTAGTTGGCCATCAATGGGAGGAGAGGCTCTTGATCTTGTTAAGGTCCTATGCCCCAGTATAGGGGAATGCCAGGGTCAGGAGGTAGGAGTGGGTGGGTTGGGGAACACGGGGAGGTGGGAAGGAATTGGGGATTTGGGGAGAGGAAACTAGGAAAGGCAATAATATTTGATATGTAAATAAAGAAAATATCTAATTAAAAATATTAAAACACTTAAAAATTAAAAAAAAAAAAAAAAAGAATAAGAAACCCGACCCTTCTGTGTTCCCTGGCTTCCATCTAATTCTCTAAACTCTCTTTTGCACATTTTCAACATCATGAAGCCATAGTAATAAGTCCTCTCAAAGAAAGAGCTCATGCCAGAGACACACCCTTGAGTTTCTGTGACTATTAGGCTAATTACTTAAAAAAAAATTACATGTCATCCAGCTTCTAATGCTTGCTATATCCAAGGAAAACAGGGCAATAAAAGTGATATATATGTTATATAGTCTGTATATATTATATAGAAATTATAATGAATACATTATATATTATACATATAATATATATTATTTTTCAGTACGTGGAAATATTAACATTACTTCTATATGGATTTTATTATTAAAAATATATTCCCATGGTCTGCGAATTGACTCTTGGTTATTCCAAACATTTGAGCTAATGTACACTTATCAGTAAATATATACCATGTTTGTTCTTTTGCGACAAAGTCACCTCATTCAGGATGATATTTTTTAGTTCCATCCATTTGCCTGCCAATTGCATGAAGTCATTGTATTTAATAGCTGAGTAGTACTCCATTGTGTAAATATGCCACATTTTCTGTATCCATTCCTCTGTTGAAGGGCATCTGGGTTGCTTCCAGCTTCTGACTATTATAAATATGGCTGTTGTGAACATAGTGGAGCATGTGTCCTTATTACATGTAGGAGAATCTTCTGGGTATATGCCCAGGAGTGGTATAGCTAGGTCCTTGTGAGGAATTGCAGGCTGGTCTCCAGTCGAGCTGAGGTCTGAACCCTGATGGTCATAATTCACCTACATGACACGGTAGGCGTTCCCTTATGCTCCTGGAACTCCAGCCTCTGTCTATGGTACCCACCCCCCATCCCCCACAAGAGAAGCATGGTCAGTGGTCACATAAGCAATGGCCAAAGCTTCTGACCTTCAGGCTAAACTCCTCCCCAGTTACAATAAAGCTCTTAAACCATAGAGTCTCTGCTCTGCTCCTTCAAGTTCCGCTGTGCACTCTGGTTAGTGTTGGGAACTTCTTCACCTATTCCCTCTCTCTCACAACCCTGGTGGCTTTAGCTAAGTAGCTCCAGAGGGTTCCCAGGCAGGGCTGCCTCTTAATCAACCCCTGAAGAGTGGGATAGAGGAATACCCATCCAGGGATGAGTGGATAGGGTAAGTAGCAGCCTTCCCACACCTGACTGACCAGAGAATAGGGAAACTCTGGCGGGGCAGTGGGCATCTTTTCCTCCCCTACTTTTCCCAGGGTCACCAGGCCCTCTCCCCTTTTTATTTTGTTCCCAACAGGTCCTCAGGTAGTACTATGTCCAATTTTCTGAGGAAACACCAGACTGATTTCCAGTTAGGTTGTACTAGTTCAGAATTCCACCAGCAATGGAGGAGTGTTCCTCTTTCTCTACATCCTCACCAACATCTGTTGTCACCTGAGTTTTTTACCTTAGCCCCTCTGACTGGTGTGAGGTGGAATCTCAGGGTTGTTTCGATTTGCATTTCTCTGATGACTAAGAATGTTTAACATTTCTTTAGGTGTTTCTCAGCCCTTAGAATTTCCTCAGTTGAGAATTCTCTGTTTAGCTCTGTTCCCCATTTTTTAAATAGGGTTATTTGGTTTTCTGGAGTCTAACTTCTTAGGTTCTTTCTATATATTGGATATTAGTCCTCTATCAGATGTAGGATTGGTAAAGATATCTTTCTAATCTTTTGGTTGCTGTTTTGTACTATTGGAATATCCAAGGTTCAATTCACAGACCATATGAAGCATATGAAGAAGGAAGACCAAACTGTGGATACTTCAGTGCTTTTTACAAGGGTGATCAAAATACTCAAAATACAGGAGGAAATATAGAGGCAAAATCTGGAGCAGAGACTGAAGGAAAGGTCATCCAGAGACTGTCCCACCTGGGGATCTATCCCATATATAGTCACCAAAGCCCTATATAGCTGTCTCCTGAGAGGCTTTGCCAGAGCCTGACAAAAACAGAGGTGGACGCTAGTAGCCAACCGTTGGACTGAGTTGGGGTGTCCCCAATGGAGGAGTTGGAGAAGGGACTGAAGGAGGTGAGGATTTGCAGTCCCATGGAGGGAGCAACAGTGTCAGCAGACCAGACCTCTGGAAGCTCCTGGGGACTGGACCACCAACCAAAGAATACACATGGAGTGACCCATGGCACTGGCCGCATATGTGAAAGAAGATGGCCCTGATGGACATCAGTGGGAGGAGAGGCTCTTTGGCCTGAATGTGTTCCGTGCCCCAGTGTAGGGGAATACCAGGGTGGGAGGATGGGTGTGGGTGGGTGGAGGAGCACCCTCATAGAGGCAGGGGGAAGTGGGATGGAATAGGGGATTTCAGAAGGGGAGATCTGGAAAGGGAAAAACATTTGAAATGTAAATAAAGAAAATATCCAATAAAAGTAATAAATAAATTCTGTGTGTGTGTGTGTGTGTGTGTGTGTTGTTGCCTTTTGGACAAAAATGAGAAACAGTGACTATGAGTGTATTCTTGCGAGTGATATTCTAATGGATCAAGGGGCAAAATAGCACTTCATTTATTTCCAGGGGCCGAAATAGTCTATGTGGCTGTTTTCTACTGGAAGTGTTAAAGATCCTGAAGTATAAGAGACAGTAATAACATTCTAATATTTTCTCCCACAAAAGGGTCTATAGTGAGTTTCAGTGGCTATGTTCCTCCTGTGGACTTATGGCTATTGCTGCATGTGCTGTTGCTTAGGCAGAGTTCTGGTGTTGGACACACATGACATAGTTTCAGAGCTGCAGTCCATTGCCTCTTGGGTCTAAGCACTTGCAGAGGATAACATTTCAGATAGAATAAGAGAAAGGCATTGTTCTTTATTTCTTAGGTCTTAGAGAAATAGGCAGGTACTTAAAGGAGGGAGGATAAAATCTTGAATGATGTTCCCAGTGGCTTCCAGCTAAGTCAAACTTCTAAACTTTCTGCAACCATTCAAAATAGCAATACTAGTAGGAAATTATGTTTAAACACACAATTCTGTAAGGGGCATAATATATTGAAGCCATAACAATGTCTTAGTCTATTTTGATGGGATGATTTCAAAACTGGGTACATATAAAAAGAAATTCACTTGAGGCATGTTTCTGGAGGCTATGAATTCTATAGGTGTGGACTATGTTAGAAGTAAGCAGCTCGGTCCTGAACAAATCACATGGTGCAGCAGATCTCACATGGGAGGGTGACTGCAAGGGGAAGAGAGAGGCAGCCAATGGGAGAGGAAGGAGAGAAGGGGAGGTGGTAGAGAGAATGGGTCTTTTATCAGGACTATGACTTGGGCACTGTGCAAAGGGGTGGGACACAGGAGTGACTCTGTTGCCTCTTGGGCCACTAGAAATGATGTGGCATGTCCCTGGGTCCCTGAGAGCTAACTGTGAAGATGCCTGATTGTCATGAAGTTACTTTTAGCTGTCCATGGATGTGCATGATTGCTAACAAACTGTATCTGACAAACATATAAGGCCACTTAAACCATACTCGTATCTGGTTAAAGGCTCTTTTCAACATGGTCAAATAAGGATTAAGTCTACAACACAATAACTACTGTAGGACACATTCAATCCATAAAAATGACATATACTTAGCCATCTGACTGGTGTGAGGTGGAATCCCAGTGTTGTTTTGATTTGCATTTTCCTGATGATTAAGGATGTTGAACATTTTTTCAGATGTTTCTCAGCCATTCAGAATTCCGCAGTTGAAAATTCTTTTTTTTAGCTCTGTACCCCACTTTTTAATGGGGTTGTTCGTTTTTCTGGAGTGCAGCTTCTTTAGCTCTTTGTAGATGTAGGATATTAGTCCCCTATCAGATTTAGGATTGGTAAAAATCCTTTCCCAATCTGTTGGTGGCCTTTTTGTCTTGCTGACTGTGTCTTCTGCCTTACAGAAGATGCTGGCCAGGATATGGAGAAAGAGGAACACTCCTCAATTGCAGGTGGGATTGCAAGCTTGTACAACCACTCTGGAAGTCAGTCTGGTGTTTTCTCAGAAAATTGGACATAGCACTACCAAGAGATCCTGCAATACCTCTCCTGGGCATATACCCAGAAGATGTTTCAACTGGTAAAAAGGACACATGTTCCACTATGTTCATAGCAGCCTTATTTATAATAGCCAGAAGCTGGAAAGAACCCAGATGTCCCTCCACAGAGGAATGGATACAGAAAATGTGGTACATTTACACAATGGAGTACTATTCTGCTATTAAAAAAATGAATTTATGAAATTCTTGGGCAAATAGATGTATATGGAGGATATAATACTTTGTGAGCTAACCCAATCACAAAAGAAGTCATTGGATATGCGCTCACTGATAAATGGATATTAGCCCAGAAACTTAGAATACCCAAGATACAATTTGCAAAACACAAGAAAATCAAGAAGGAAGAACAGCACGTGGATACTTCATTCCTCCTGTGAATAGGAAACAAAATACCCATGAAAGGAGTTACAGAGACAAAGTTTAGAGCTAAGATGAAAGGATGGACCATACAGAGACTACCCCACCAGGGGGGATCCATCCCATAATCAGCCACTAAACTCAGACACTATTGCATAGGACAGCAAGTGTCTACTTAAGGGACCCTGATATAGCTGTCTTGTACAGAAGTGGATGCTAACAGTCATCTATATGATGGAACACAGGGCCCACAATGGAGAAG
Source organism: Mus minutoides (assembly GCA_902729485.2). NCBI lineage: Eukaryota > Metazoa > Chordata > Mammalia > Rodentia > Muridae > Mus > Mus minutoides. The sequence goes on from LR749887.1 coordinate 829,487, forward strand.
CTAGAGATAGAACCCCAGGAGCTGATGGGGTCTGCAACCCTAGAAGAGGAACAACGATATGAACTAACCAGAACCCCCAGAACTAGTGTCTCTAGCTCCATATGTAGCAGAAGATGGCCTAGTCGGCCATCATTGGGAGGAGAGGTACCTTGGTATTGCAATCTTTATATACTCCAATACAGGGGAACATCAGGACCAAGAAGTGGGAGTGGGTGGGCAGGGGAACAGGGCGGGGGGAGGGGGGAACTTTCAGGATAGCATTTGAAATGTACATTAAGAAAATATCTAATAAAAAATATTGAAAAAAATGACATATACTGCATTCACAATAAATTTACTTCTCATCTTTGCAATCCTTGTAGAACTGAAATTTATCTGTGTGCCTTGTTTATCTCCAGAAAACATCATGAGTGAGTCAGAAAGGGAGGAAGAAAGAAAGACCTACAAGCCATGCCTATGTATGGGCAAGTTGCAGCAAGACAGGTACTGGCTCACAGAGTTTAAATTCTCCAAAACAGGTTCTTCTGTATTTTCTGATATTTAACACCACATTCATGACTGCCTTGATGCCTGTTCAGTGAGCATGTTGATCATGCTCTGAGGCATCAGTACCAGACAGGAAAAAAAGGCAATGAAAATACCCTGTTTCATTTATGGATATAGATAGATAGATAGATAGATAGATAGATAGATAGATAGATAGATAGATAGTAATATACATATATAGATATATAAGCAAAAACGAGGTTTCATCCAAATCTTAAATAATCTTGTCTGGATAACAGCAATTTTTAAAATGTAGAAAGTCTTTCACAGTATTCTACCCCCTAGTGAGAGTAACATGAAATCACTAGAAAATTTAAAAATATGCACAATTATGTCCCAGACCTTGTGTTGTCTGTAATAAGGCAAACACTTCAAAATGACACAAGACTCTCTACACTGAAACAAAAGTCTCCCAGATGTCTTGAAGAAAATTAAAACAATCTGGTATAGCCTATTTTAAATTCACAAAATTAAAACTATATTGTACTAGGATATGTCTCTCTGGGAAAGTTAGATTTCCTAAACTGTCATCTTTAATGAGAGTAGTAGGTATCAAAGTTAGCAATGATGTATAGAGAAAGAAAATAAAATGTCTTTCAATAAAATTTATATTAAATATGCTCCAGGGGCAAAAAGTATGTATCAAAATGTAGCGATTTTATGCATATCACTGAGTCAGACTATAATCTTAGTAGATGGTCTCGTGACTCCAAGGAAATAAACAGAGCACACTTGAAAAAATGATCAAAGCAAGGAATGGCAAGGGTGTGTAATGTCACCATCTTGCCATGTTCAAACATGAAGCTGTAAACATCTAAATTACTTTAGAAAACCATAAAATAAAATACTAAAAAAAAAAAGTAGATAAATGAAGAAGAGAAGTTAATATAAATCATATAAGCAACTGAAAAGGCATATTTAGTATATATACACAGTTACTCTGTTGGTAATCAATGTCTGAAATCTGTCTATTACCAGAGCAGATTAAATGTTTTATTTTTCCTTCCGCACTGTTATTCTCCAAGGAATTGTAAACGGAGAGAAGATTATATTGCAACTATTAATGCAAGTGGCACCTTGCATCAATGTAGTGTTAGTATTAATTATTCACTCAGTGTGCTATTTTTGGAAAGCACATGTTGAGTTCTAAAGGCATAATAAGTTAATTCTTTGCAAGCCCACAATGATTTACTTGGGGGTTTTCATTATCATTAGTTTGATGTGGATACTAAGGAGAGAAATGAACTATAGAGACTTCTGTGAGGTTGTGAATGGGGATTTTAAAGACAACTTATACCAAAAAATCATGGATAATCAAATAAAGCATAGTGTACTGAAGATATTACTTGTCATCTAACTTGATATATCAGGATTGCATTTTAGGTACTGAAAATAAGATTAATTTACTCATTAAATACATATGTGAATGCTGATAGGTTAGACTGTGGTGCTCTAATGGACTACATGGTTCTGAGTAAATAAATTATAACTTAGTGTTTCTCAAGCACCTTTGCACAAGTCTTTTAAAAATATATGTGCTGTTTCAATTTATTTTATTCCTTTTGTGTGTGTGTGTGTGTGTGTGTGTGTGTGTGTAGCCCTGGCTGTTCTGGAACTCACTCTGTAGACCAGGCTGACCTTGAACTCAGAAATTCACCTGCCTCTGCCTCCCAAGTGCTGGGATTAAAGGCATGTGCCACCATGCTCAGCCTTTCTTATTCCTTGTGTTACATACTATGTGTTTCCTACTCCTTGCTAGAGAGTGTCAGTGTAGTGAGATGCAGCTAGTCTGCTGGTGAGTCCTAATCTTATTTACCTAGAGCAGTGCTTCTCAATGTACCTAATACTGCAATCCTTTAATACAGTTCCTCACATTGTGGTGAACCCCTGAACCATACAATTATGCTCATTACAACTTCCTAACTATAATTTTCTACTGTTATATGATTGCCAAAGGGGTCACAACCCACAGGTTGCAACCACGGACCAATAGGCAATGCTTAAAATCAGACTTGCATTTCATCTTCAGTTACTATGAATAAATCACAATTTTATGAATCCATAAACATCTGTTGCTAAAGGGAAAACCTAGAGAAGGCTAAGGGTTTGTCTTAGCCCTATTTGGGGGGGGGGGCAGGAGGGGTTGAGTTGTAACAGTTCAGTGCTTCTGAGTAAAAATTTCTTTACAATAGTCAAAAATGAGTATTTCTGTGAGCATAGTTTGCTTAATAATAATAGGTGTGAAATCTAATGGGAGACATTCACAACCTGAAATTAACATCCTTACATTCAGTTGTCATGATACAGATACATGATACAGATACAGATATTCTAGAAGTATTCATGCATTTATTCATCCATCTACTTTATAGGTAGCACCCCCATTTGCTGTGGTTGAGAAAAAATAAGGAACTTCACTTATATTTATTAAGTGTTTATATGTCTCTATTTTTGTATCTAGAGCTGAAACTAAGGACCTCAACTGAAAAAAATACTTTTCATTTATAGACATTTCTAATGAAAGAATAAGCTTAACAAACAACACCATTACAATTGAGTTTATTTTTAAAAGGAACACATTTAATATGAACTTGCTATTGTAAATAATTGGGAAATAGTAGTAGTAAATATTTTATTGGACTGATGACTTTGGGGAATTATGTGGACTTTGATCCTGTATAGTAGGGCTTTAATATCAGTAGTCCCATTAATTCTACAGGCAAAAGAAAACTTATTTAACACCACCAACAACAAAAATTCATCACTGGATCTATGTTTGACACATGCCTAAAAAAGATAAGTATCAAAGAGTTATTTTCACTTCACTTATAGAACAACAACAACAAAAACAATGTCCGTTAATACATCCAGGAGTAGTTGTACAAAAGATGGAAAACTGATGCTGTATCTTCTGCTACTGAATATTTTCTTAGTTTCAATAATATTCTAACAATACAACATAAAATAAACTTTACCTGGTAGTAAAGAATATTTTTCTCAAAACATATTCTCTACTTATAACATGAAAATGATGAACCTTTAAGGGTTTGTTGCTGTTGTTTTTAACATAATGACAGTCACGCTCATATGATTTCAAGGATAAACTAAAGTGCTATTCTTCCAGCCTTAAGTTCAGTTATAATGGGAAGGGCAACATTGCCAGGTTTCTGTCTTTTGCAGTGGGTTGGAGATAACTCAAATCACGCACGCGCCTGTGAGTAGTACAGCAGGCACTGCCCTCTTCCTTGCACTTTTATTCTTAGTAAAAACAAATATACACCTACTGCATTTTTGTGCCGAATTTCATAAAATGTATAGACTTTCACCCTTCAGCAATGATAGCACTCTTTAATAACATATTACAGGAAAGCCTGTTTTGAGTGACGGCAGGCCAGTGCCACTTGAAAGTACCTCTCAAGCATCCTCTCACTGTCTGGAAGGTTGGGTCCAATGCTCTCCAATCCTTGAAGCCTTTCCATCCGAATTCTAGTTAATCCTGTTTGGCTATGTGATGAACCTTAAGGTGTGTGGAATGTTATAAAGGCAAAGAGACTATTGTGTCTAGGGAATTATAAGAGGCTTAAGAATCTCTTATTTTACAGTGAAAAGACTCTTCCAACTTGTGCAGTTTTGCAGCAGCATGTACAACAGCAAGACACAGTAGCAGGTAAAGGTCTCAGTAGTGCGATGTTCTGCTACTCACGGCAAATACAAATATACACAGATTACCTAAAGGACACCTGATAATTCTCTCTAAAACGCCTCCTAGATTCAATTTCCTCCATCATGAAAGAGATATGACAGGACGCACAGTAAGTAATACAGTAATCTGTTGGTTCTGAGTGTTTCTCAGTCTCTCATAGTTTCATAAGCATGTTTGTGCATGTTTGCATATGCATTGTGTACACATATGTATATAGTGAAGTATTTCTTGCTGAAGTACTATTTATTTCTACTACTAATTGCTCACAATTCAAATGCTCCTAGGTAGTATTATATATAGAAAAAAACACCCCACAAACATAAGGGACATTAAGTGAAAATAAATTATTTTTGTCCTGAGGGTAAAATGTAGGTAGGTAGGCCAAGTATAGGCTGGGCAGAGTCCCTCCATAAAAGAACATTCCCCAAACTTTTCTTATTCATGCTAGCCTTTTGCTCATTCTATAATCTAGGCTAACCCTGAACTTCCAATCCTCCTGCTTCAATCTCCCTAGTAGCATATATTATTATTGTGTTAACAGACCTGAATTAAAATGTAAGTTGTCCAGGCTTTGAGGATAATTTCATATCAAAAAGTGGGTTCTCTTGGTCTTACCAGTATCTTGATAGAGAAGAGAAATGGCTAAACATTTAAAAATAACTACTAAATTTGTCAAGGACCAAGGACCATTTATAGCACTCAATTTAGGTAACTCATGTCTGTTTTATACTCAGGGTATCCAATATCCTATGGCTTCAATAGTTACCTGACCACATGCACACACACACACACACACACACACACACACACACACACACACACACACAAAGTCATGCAGGTATACCCACTATCACTGCAGTGGTTTTGAATGAAGAGTGGCTGTCTTTGAAGGTTTGTATGTGCTTGGCACAGGGAGGAGCACTATTAGAAGGTATGACCTTGTTGGAGTAGGTGTCACTGTGGGCATTGGCTTAAGAGCCTCATCCTAGCTGCCTGGAAGTCAGCCTCTTCATAGCAGACTTCAGATGAAGATGTAGAACTCTCAGCTCTTCCTGCACCATGCCTACCTGGATGCTGCCATTTTCTTGCCTTGATGATAATGGACTGAACCTTGAACCTGTAAGCCAGCCCCAATTAAATGTCCTTATAAAGTTCCTTTGGTCACGGTATCTGTTATAGCAGTATAACCCTAAGACACTCCTATAGGGCTGTACATTTGAATGTTTGGTCCCTTGCTGAGTGGAATTCTGGGAAGAATTAGACAGTGTGATCTTTTTGGAGAAAATGAGTCACTGGGGGTGGGCTTTAATGTTTCAAAAGTGCATGTAGGGCCCATTCACTTTCTTCTCTTGCTCTCCCCCTCCTTTCTGCCCCTTTCATCCCCCCCTTCTGTCTTCCAATTTACTTATGAATCAGGATGTAAGCTCTCAGCTTCTATCTCTAGCACCATGTCATCCTGTTTTTGATCAAGATGGAAATGAAGAGTTTATCTGATTGTATGCTAGACTGCCCTTCTAATATCAAAAGCAAGTCCTTGATTGAATATTTTCTTCCAGGATGCCTTTGTTGTGTTTTGTCTTCATGGTGATAGAAAACCAACCAAGACTCAATTAAACATAAAAACAAACAAAACTTTAAAAACAGAGTATATTGCATTATGTCATGAAATGCATTGTTCATAAAAGAGTTAAACAAATGTCATGATACTACCAAGTAGTTTTTTTTTTTCAAGTTACATTTGCATAGTGGTGCTCACTGTTTTTCTTAGAAGTTTAACACGTTTTAGACTGAGTTTATTCTGATTTAGCCTTTTCTGTTGCCATAACATAGAACCCTTAGACTTCCTTTTCTCTACCCTAGGCCCTGCATTGTTCATAGTGAAATCACCCTACATTTCAGCTTCCTGTTCTCATAGTTCCTGACAAGTGTGCTCTCCAGATACTTCTCAGAACTAACCTCCAAAATAGCACCTTCTCTTCCCATTTTTCTTCCTAATAATGGGATACTTTGCTGCTTTCCTCTCTAGAATTTCCCTAAAGGCTTTACAAACTGCATGAATTGGGATGCAAATTCTATTCATCTCCTCAGTGTTGACTAACAACCCACACTGCTGCTGAGCACACTGCCATGTGTCTAGTGCCCATCGTCAGAGAATTTATCAGTGAGAAGGAACCTAATAAAGGCAAATCCATGTGATTCTGAAATAAAACATACAGGAAGGTCAAATAAACCCAAGCTTCTGGAAAGGAATCATAGGTGATTAGTTTATACTGTTCCCATCAGTCCCTAACAGAGGATACACCAATCCTAGGACGATCTCAGTGAAGAGAGATGAAATGTAAGTAAGTGTAAGGACTCACTTTCTACCTGTGTACAGGTGAGGGTGACATCTGAACACATACATGTTTGTTTAGAATTAAAATCCGTACTCATTTTTCACAATTCCTATAACAACATGAGGTAGCTTCTGCATGAGGTGGGGTAGATGAGTTTGTATGTGTTATGCCATACATAGCATATAGAAACAGAATGCTTTAGGAACCCCTGGTGAGGGTGGAATCTCCTATACCTGATTCCTCCCGATTGCAAGCTCAAGGGCAGCTGCATGAGTATGCAAAGAAGAACATATAATAAATAACAAATAATTGCTTTCTAAGCCAAAGTAGTTCAGTAACAAGACACTAAAACTAAGCGCCTTGGTAAATTGTTGCTTCTTTCCTGAAAGTTCTTGGGGATCAGTGGAATGCAGGAAGAGATTTGCTATAGATTACATCATCTGCCTAGATATTTGTTTTGTCAGAAGTGACACTACAGGTATATAGCCCAGGGAGAATTATCTCTGCTCATAGGAGAATAAGACTAAAGTCGGTGTGGTAACATAAACTAGCTGTTCTTCTAAGAACCTATCCGTCCTCCCTTTTAGCCATTTCATCTCTGTAGCCAGATTCTTCCTCCCCACTTCTTCATATGATGAGTATATAGAGCCTTATATTATTTATGTTACAAGACATACATCATTTGCCAGTGATGCCCCTGTTTGTGTAATATTTTTATCCTTTTTTCTTCATGTTAATCTGTTAGGCCTCGGTTTATTTCTTACATTCAATTCTGGATTCCCAGATGTCCCTCCTTCACAACTTAGTTTACTCTTGGTTTAGTCTTCATTTTTCAGAGAATCCTAAACCATGATCTTTCAAGTGTTTTTTTTTTTTTTTTTAACTTTATTTTTGATAAATCTAGGCACTTACAGTTTAGTACAAACACATTCTCAAGAGAGGCAGCATTGATGTTTAAGTTACATTCAACAATGTAATGCAATATGACACCAGAAATGGCATTAGTTTGTAAATTTAAGTGCCCTTTCTGATGAATGTCACAATGAGCACCTCAGGGACTGTACAATGTTAGTGAACTAGCTGCCCTGAAATGAGTTTATTTAGTGACCACTGAGCTGGAAGTTGTGATAGCTTTAGTATACTGCCACCAGACACTTGAGGAAAAATATACAAAGAATAACTACTATCTTTCATTAGTGTTTATATTTAAAAAACTGAATTGTTTTATATTTTATACTAATTTAAAATTTAGAAATCTGTTTGGAGATAGCATTCAAAGAGGCAGACAAACATTTTTTTTCAATCCTGACTCAATTATTTTTCAAGATTTGTTTGTTTGTTTGTTTACTTATTTATTATATGAAAATACACTGTAGCTGTCTTCAGACACCCCACTAGAGGACATCAGATCTCATTAGGATAGCTGTGAGCCACCATGTGGTTGCTTGGATTTAAACTCAGGACCTTCAGAAGAGCAATCAGTGCCCTTAACCACTGAGTCATCTTTCCAGCCCCCCACCCCCGACTCAATTTTATAATGTATACTTGATATCCTCACATCCTTCTGAACTTGTTTTATTATGGAAAACTGAAAGTACTAACACTTTTCAACTTGATTCTAAAAATTAAATTCACTTGTAAGTTTTAAACATTAACAAAAGTATATACCAAATATCAGGTGTTCACCAATTAATCATTATCTGTTTGCATCGATCCTCTGAGTTTGACATTTCCTTCTAATAGTAACTCAGGTCTCAAAGTGGATGTTCAAAGTGACTTTCAATTTTTAATAATAATCAATTGTAAGGTAGAATAGCTACATATACATACTATTAAGTAAAACAGAGGATCATTGTTTTTTCTTGAGTTCCTAAAGAAGGTAAGTTGAGATACTCACAGTAAGTTTACTCTTAGCTAAAGTGATATAAAGTTGTTTATTTGGCCTTTAGAGAAAAAAGATAATTTTACAAATTGCCTGATTTCAACCACCATATCAGTGAAATATCTACTACTTTAACTCTTTTGCATTCAATTTAATTTTTAAAATATTTTGAGCAATTTGTACACAAGTAATATACTTACATAATTTCCATTCCTCATCTTTATCATCCAACTCTTACCAAATACCCACATTTCCATTTTAAGCTTTTGACCTTTTTAACCTTTAATTATTATTCACATAAACATGCACACACACACAGAGATGCACACACACACAGATGCACACACACACACACACACAGAGATGCACACACACACAGAGATGCACACACACACACACACACACACACACACACACACACACACATAATATCATAATATCTGCCGAGATAACATAGGTTTGTTTTATGTCTGTGTGTTTACTAGTGACTGATTTAGCTTGAATAGTCTTATAGATTGGTAGTCCCTGGAGAAGAGTGAGCGTCCTTCTTTCAATCATTAATTTATCTAGCTGTAGGAACTTGTGATACTTCTTTCACCCACATAGGCATGCCAACTGGTATTATCATTGTACAGGACTTATTTAGGAGAACATATTGTTGAGATTTTGTGGGTATAACTGCCCTTTCATGTTTAGAAGACAATCCCATCCTCTCTTCTGAACTTTCCTAATGAGCTTATGTACAGTCATTGTGCTGTAGATGTGTCCATTGCGGCTGGGTCTTTCTGTCATTTTTCACTAGTTTTAGTTTTCTTTAGTGTTGATCTTTATATTATGCAAAAAGGAGTATGGTAAGAGCCATGGTTGTTTGTAGAAGAATGAGTTTTATAATATAGTTAGGATTTATACTGCTTTAGGAAATAGCTGTGGTAGCTTCTTCTGTAGTGTCCATGACATCATCAGCCATGGGTAGTTATCTAGGTTTACAGTTGCCAGACATGTATTCTCTTCTAGTGAGAGGGATTTCATCCTAATTGTACAGCTGTTTGTTACCCCAAGATATAAGAGCCACCACTGAACCCCCTGTGGATATCATGCCATCTAAGTCATTGCTGTCATTCATGGGATTTACAGTTTAGCAAAACTGTTAACTGCTTTTCTCCTTTGGCAGCTTACATCTCACCATTGTATACTATGGACTGTTCCTCAGGAAGAAGATTTTATGTCAATTACAGCTTGATTCACGTAAAGTCTGAGCTCACCATTTCACAGGGAGGTAATCTGAAGTAACCAGCAGACCTTTTGTACTGTTTTGTTTCCTTCTCATGAGTTCATCCTGCAAAACCTATAAGAGGAGGTTTTTTGTTTTTTTTGTTTTTTGTTTTTTTTTCCTAAATCTTCAAATAAGATTCAAGCCTGATTTGTTAATTCCTAATAACAATTTGATCCTAAAATTTGTTATAATTTTCATCAAACCATATATATTTTAACATACATATATATATTTCCATTGTATTATTTTCTGCTATAATTTAATAATTATGTTTTTTATAACTATGTATTTGTATAGTTTATGTCCTGCTTATTTAATTGGCTGTATTTTATAAATTTTACACTAAGGTTTGGAACATGTATTGGTATGAAAATTTAAAAATATAGGATTTACATTTTATCTTTCTTTACAGAGGGGAGAAAATGTGGGAAATTGCAGGACACAATAGAAGAAATTGAGAAAACATCAAAATCGTCAACTGTTTCAATTTACATTTGTATTAAATTCTGCTAGATGCTTCACTTGCTCATTGCAGCAACATACTCCATTTATGCTCTCTCCATGACTTCAAAGTAAACTCTTGTCCTATTGCCATTAAACTAGGTAACAATTATTTCTCTGTATCAGTGACATACTGCAGTATGACAACACTGTTTGATAAAGACTTAAACAAGTATTCAGGATTGCTACAACAAATGCTTTGGAATATTAAAGATTGTATCTTTTGGCAGCTCTTCATCAGGGTACTGGAGTGTGCAAGGAACCAGACACTAATCCCCATTATGTATCGCAGGATATTGTCAGATTCATATTCTACATCTGTCTCACAGTGCTGACTAGGAAAGTAATTACTGCTGAGATAAGCCCTTTCTGGAATCTGTGCAATTAATTCTCCTGGAAAAAGAACGAAAGTAGCCTGACACTTTAATAATGTTTAAGTATACCTAATCTATTTCTTTTCTGTCCCTAATGTTTCCTAAATATGAAAAAGAAAGAGGATTTGAAAGTACTTACAGCTGCCTGTTCTTATGTAAATCTTCCACAGGGCTGTAATATTCTATCTTAAAATGACTGGCATGAAATAATACTATAAATTATAATAGCACGAGGTGCAAGTGGGGAATTACTTTCAAGCAGAATTCAAGATGTGGTTTTTGGTTTTTTTTTAGTGCAGAATGGATGTTTCTCTTATAAAGTAGGAATTATTCTGTTATTAAATCCTCAAGGGTGTACAATTTCAATCAATTTGAATTTTGAATATATATTTTTAAACAAAATGAAATCATTCTTCTCTCCAGATTATTGATGAAATGCTATTAACCATATGCATTTCTTAGACTTTTGTTTCGAGAACCCTCTTTATGTTATAGGCAGTAACCTGATTACACAGGATGCTATACTTTCAATGCCTTAAGGTTTCCAAAAATTCTAAGTCCATGTCTCCTAAGCATTCCATGCATTGCTATCCATGTGCAGACATACCATCCTCAACCTTGGCCTGCATTCTATGAATGCCCTATCTGAGGGCTGAGAAGTGAGTGACTTTTGTTCATTTACATTAAAGTGAGCACATCAGTTTCATATGTATTTTAAGAGGAAGAAAGCATAATACAAAATAAAACACGAGATTCTTTTGCTAACTCCTTTATTTTACTTAACTTTCTAGAATTGATTTTTATCAGGAGAAAAAAGTGTTCACCTCAGTGAACTACTGTATTGGATGCCTAAAACAGTATTTAATATCCACTTGTCTGGAAGAGAAACTTATGATTAAATGATGTACATTATATTAAATAAATATTATCAATAGCTAGAAGAGAAACACAACCAACCAATACTTTTATTGAACTTTGTAAATATAAGTTTGAAAAATAGGAAATTTAATAAGCATCTTTTCTGAAAGGACAAAAGTCACTGGGAATAAGTGCATCTTCTCTATGGTATGAAGAATATGTTTTCTTAGTGAAAGCACTAACTAAAATATATATTATAAACATGCCAAGTGAGAAACATAAAACAGTTTTGGAGATATGAAATGCACTGAGATAGTTTTTTTTTATATTTTCTTTATTTACATTTCAAATGTTATCCCCTTTTCAGGTCCCCCCAGAAGCCCCCTATTCCATATCCCTCCCCCTGCATCTATAAGGGTGTTCCCCCACCCACTCACCCACTCCCACCTCTCTGCCCTAGCATTTCACAGGACAAAGGGGCTCTCCTCCCATTGATACTAGACAAGGGCATCCTCTGCTACATATGTGACTGGAGCTATAGGTCCCTCTATGTGTATTCCTTGGGTGGTAGTTTAGTCCCTGGGAGCTCTGAGGGAGTGTGTGTGTGTGTGGGGGGGGTCTGGTTGGTTGATATTGTTGTTCTTCCTATAGGGTAGCAAATGTCTTCAGCTCCTGTGATCCTTTCTCTAATTCCTTCATTGGGAACCCAGTGCCCAGTCCAATGGTTGACTGCAAGCATCTGTCGCTGTATTTGTCAGGCTCTGGCAGAGCCTCTCAGGAGACAGCTATATCAGTCTCCTGTCAGCAAGCACTTGTTGGCATCCACAAGAGTGTATGGGTTTGGTGACTGTATATGGGATGGATACCCAGGTGGGGCAGTCTCTGAATGACCTTTCCTTCAGTCTATACTTCATCTCCGTATTTACTCCCATGAGTATTTTGTTCCCCCTTCTAAGGAGGATCAAAGCATCCACACGTTGGTCTTCCTTCTTCTTGAGCTTCATGTGGTCTGTGAATTGTATCATGGGTATTCCTAGATTTTCAGTGAGTACATACCATGTGTGTTCTTTTGTGATTAGGTTACCTCACTCAGGATAATTAATGCATGAATTCAAATTTATAAGCCTTGCTTAAAAGATGCACACTTCACTGTCATGAGCTAGTATGTTAATTATTTAAATTTTAAGAACACCTATTTATGTGGTGTGGGCAAAAATTTAAAATGTAAAATGCAAAAATGTAAATAGTGCTGCAGGGCTGCATGTGTGCAGGTCAGAGCACATCTCTTTTGATCATGTGCATTTTGGAAACCTAGGTCAAAGAGTCAGCCATGGCAACAGACACTTGTACTCATTGACCTGTGCCACAAATTACTTCTTAACTTTAAAAAAATACCCCACACAGTTCCATTAAGCAATGGAATTCAGTAAGTGAAATTCCATACATTCACTGCTATTTTGAATCTATAGCTGACAGAGCCTTCTTTAGCCATACCCAGTTTATAAATCATATTGAAGGTACACAGTTATACCAGCTACTGGGGAAATATACAAGAGATTTTGTTTGTGTATTTTATCTCTATAACTACAAGTCTTCTAGCTAGCTTTCATTTCAAAATTTATCATACATTAAATGTAAGTAACATTTATATGATATATTGTATATGTATAATCTAAATATCTAGAATTAGTAAAAATGAGATCTGCATACACACAGAGACGCTTCTAGGAGGACTCATCACTGATACATTTAGAATTTTATTAGGGAAAACAGTAAACACAGATGAATTTCAGGCAATTATGCTATTATTTCCATACTGTATATTCAGTGTAAATTCTTGTTGTTCTATGCTGAAATATGTTGTAGCTGATTTAGAAAATGATGTGGTTTTTCTCTATCTTGGATAGCATAAATATGACATAGTAATAACCACAAGCTCTTTATTCACTCAATGAATAATAAACTTCTAATTTGGTAGCTGTGATGTTTACTCTTCATTGTCAGCTTGACTAGAAAAAAAAAACAACCCAAGGCTGTTCAAAGACCAATTCTGCAAGTGGGCAGGAAGGTCTCATGGTTGGAGGTCCCAGTGGAACAAAATGGGGACAAGAGGGAATTTCTTGCACATGTGTACTTGCTTCTCTCCATCCCAGTTGAGGGCATCCAGCAGCTCTCCTCCATGCACTCTCCTTGTGGTCAGACATTCCCAGCATTACAAGCCCAAACAAATCCGTCATCCCTAAAGCTGCTTTCTGTTGTGTGTTGGGTGCAAGGATGAGAAATGTAATCAATGCAGAAGGGCAAGCACTCATTTTCCTTACGACTAGAAATTAATAGCTTGAAATGTAAAAACAACAGAAAGGCTGTACTGAACACTTTTAAGTCCATCAGATAGAAGATGAGGAAACCATTCAGAGGGGAAAAGCTTCCCAATAGAACATGCAAAAATTCAGAATCTTGAGATGCTGTTATAATTTGGGTTTTGCTTTTAAAATCATCTATAAATACTCATTTGATATATATTTTACCAAGTATAAACAGTATGTGTCTAAATTACTACTAAAACCCCTAGTGCATACATGACAGCTCAACACAAATTAGGACATTTCTGTTCTCCTCTCCAGAGTTAAAAAAATTCTCTAAATGTACTTAAAATAGTTTGAATTAACTTAAAGGTGAATGGCTAATACAGATTATTTTATTTTTACATCATATGAAACACACCTTTCGCCACAAATCTGAAACCATTTATGAGAATCCAAATATATCCATTCCCTAAAACATAAGGCTACATTTTACCACCAATGTTCATGACAGATCTAACAGATTTATTGTAGCACATGGAGATAAAGTTTTTAGTGTTCTTCAGTTTCACATTATTAATAAAAATAAAATTACAGGTGATTCTTCAGTAAGACTTTCACTAAATAGATGAGAAAGAGAACAAAACTTTCTACAAGCAAGAAAAATATTTGCATTTTATAATAGTTAATAAAATTAAAGTTATATGAACACATAAATAGATCATCCTACTATAATTTATTTTGATTAGTATGAATAATAAGCTATTATGCTATTGTATTTAGACTTTTGGTTCTAATATGTAGAGCATTCTATACATACTGCATACTTTATATTATAATGTATGCAGTGTTTTCCATATATGTATAAAGTATATAATGTATAGTGTATTCATTAAATATTTTAATTGAGTAAATTAGAAAGATCCTAAAATCTAGGTTCTGGGTTAGTGAGTTATCTTTTCAACATATACAATGTCCAATATACCCTACAAAGAAAATATATCCTCACGTTTAAATATGCTTGACGATTACTCATTATAAAAACCCTTCCAGACACTCATGACACTGCACCTTGTCACTGTTATATACTCTCAGCTACCTGGCATTCACCTCAGTCCTGATAATGCTGAACACATACTGAGGTATATGGTTGTGCCTTCACCTCCTGCTCACTTCCTCTTTGTCCAGTTTTATGACCCATAATAATCAGTGATCATTCTGTCTATATTGATTATTTAATTTTATTTGGTAGAATTTTATCAAGTAAAATATCATATTAAATAGCAATAAAAATTGGGTTCTTGTTGTTCAGTTAGTGGGGTGTGTGAAAACCTTCTCTGATGATTTTACTGCCTCCATCCTTAGAGATGATGGGAAATAAAAACACTAAGATCTTCTAAAAATCTCAATTTATGTTCCAAAATAAATACCTCAATTTTAATAATCATTAAAATGAAACATTAAGCCAAGTGTAATACAGAATACCACCAAGTGCAAAGTCAGATTGCTGGAGCTTAGATTCCTGGTGAAGCCAGGAACAATAGTGCTTTGCATGTTCACATCATGTGGAAAGCGAAGTCAAGAAAACCATGAAGCCAAGTAAAACCTAGGCTGCATAGCAAATGCCTATAAAGCCTGGGCTACAGATGAATACTATATCTCAGGTACAACCAGACAGATACAAACAGCAGAACCTGGGTGGTTAAACGCAGGATTTTAGTTACTCATGGTTCTGGACATTTCACTCTGGGACCATGTAACTAGCAGAGTTGAGGTTTGTGAGTGCCATTTCCTGGCTCACAATTACCTTCCCTGGGCATGTGTATATAATGTCTTTGCAGAGAATAGGATTTTAGATGGATATTAAAAGATATGAATAGAGAGGAGAGGGCAAGAAAGTCAGAAAGAAAGAGACAGACAGATATGGAGACAAGATCCTCTTTACATAAGCCACTTAACCTCATGGTCAACACAAAACACTGTTGCTTAAGAAGCCAGAATGAGTGACAGTCTTGCCTTCCTCTGTGATGTGCTTCTGGAAAGGATGATGGCTCTGCTGTGGGGTGAAATAGCTGGAAGTAGAGGCTTCCATGGCCAACCAGTTCCTTTCGGCTCTAACAGAAGGGGCTATAGTGTGTAACTCTTCTTTTCCATCCAATTAGTTGCCCTATGGTGTATATAACCTCAGTAAAAGCTGATGTTGTACTATTTAATGTTCCCTTGGACATCATAAAACCATGTAAATCATTACTTTTATCTGTCAAAAACCAATAAAGCTCATAAAATTAAGTAATGCATGAAAATTTCATAGGCATTAATATCAGACTCTTTGAAATTTATCCTAAGAGAACTAATTGCTTATTGCCTTCCTTTTTACACAGAAAATGATAAATTGAAAGTTTGGATAGAAAATGTACTCCCCTTAGAAAGTCAGTTCATAAATGGGATGCTCTCCTCAAACAGTATGAATGTATAACATAAAATCAAGTGATTATTTTGAATTTTGTAGCATCTTCATGGTTTATAAAGTCTACAAAAGCAGGAAGCAGGAAGTAGAGAGCTATGGTAATAATTCTGAAATTATGGGGAAGAGAAATGATCATACTTTATGAAATATTTGCTGATTGCAATGCGTCTTGATTAGTAACAATAAACAAGCAGAACCATAACCTAGGATCTCTGGTTAGAACTGTACCCTCCCTGACTAACACAGTAGGTCCCCTCGGAAAAGGGAACATTGGGAGGTGACTTTAGTTAGATGGTATCACTGAATTGGACCCTTTAATGGATTAGATTGAGAGATCACAGAATTCGCAATCCCCCTCTCCCACTGTATGTAGTGAAAAGATGGCCAGCCTTCAACCAGGGACAGTCCTCACTGGTGGCCACCCAAGCTAGTACTCCAATCTTAGGCTCCCTACCAGACAGAACAAGAAATTCGCTTCCTCACACTTAATGATGACATACAGAAAACGTCTATCTCTTCTGCAGGCTTTCTGCTCCTTTAATATCCATATACATATGCCTATCTTATAAAGTTTCACTGATAGACTGAAAATTAATGAGGTACCTCAAAAGTAACTGTTCTCAAATTTGAACACTTTTAGATACATTAGACATTTAGTAATTTATGTAGGCTGCTCCTGACATCTACTGTTCAATTGGAAGATGCTGTTGAAACCCTATCACAAGCAGAATAGCCAATCACTCTAGCATGATGATAGTATTGTTGAGATGACATTGAAAAGAAAACTATTGGAAATGGCTGAAAAAGAAACATTTACAATTCTCTTTTCTGTACCAACACTAACTGACCACTGACTAACTCTGTACAGTGGATGAAACTATCAAGGTAGATGTGCCCAAATAATCTTGATCGTCAATAATACTATATTAAGAGATACCTAACTAGTACCCCCAGAGCTCATGTCTCTAGCTGCATATGTAGCAGAAGATGGCCTAGTTGGCCACCATTGTGAAGAGAGGCCCCTTGGTCATTGTACTGGCTAGTTATGTGTAAACTTGACACAGCTGGAGTTATCACAGAGAAAGGAACTTCTGTTGAGGAAATGTCTCCATGAGATCCAACTGTAAGGCATTTTCTCAATTAGTCCTCAAGGGGGAAAGGGCCCTTGTGGGTGGGACCATCTCTGGGCTGGTAGTCTTGGGTTTTATAAGACAACAGGCTGAGCAAGCCAGGGGAAGCAAGCCAGTAAGCAACATCCCTCCACGGCTTCTGCATCAGCTCCTGCTTCCTGACCTGCTTGAGTTCCAGTCCTGACTTCCTTGGTGATGAACAGCAGTATGGATGTGTAAGCTGAATAAACCCTTTCCTCCCCAACTTGCTTCTTGGTCATGATGTTTGTGCAGGACTAGAAACCCTGACTAAAACAGTCATGCAAACTTTATATGCCCCAGTACAGGGGAACGCCAGGGCCAAGATGTGGGAGTGGGTGGGTAGGGGAGCAGGGCAGGTGATGGGGGAGGGTATAGGGGACTTTCGGTATAACATTTGAAATGTAAACGAAGAAAATATATAATAAAAATTAGAAAAAAAAAGAGATAACTGGTGGATTAGTTAGGTATATTGCTACGTGTATTTGAAGGCTTTTGTAAGAAGGATTACACCATGATAGCTCTGATCTAATGAAATATGTAGTCAACTGATGCATTCAAAATTTGAAAAGTGTATTTGAGGTAGTAGAACTACCTCAATGGCAGGTGTAGAAGAGAACTACTGGGAGAGCAATGTTGAAGGATGTATCTTTTCTTCATCCATGAATTTTTCCCCTGCAATAGGCTTAAATCAATTAAACCAACTGAGCAGGGACTGAAAACACAGAAGTCATGAGCTGAAATCTTTTTCCTTAATTTTTTTTCCCTCTCATGTATTTGTTACAAGAATGAAAAGTCTGAACATCAGTGGTCAACTAAATAAATAAAATTACAAAATAAAACATTATTAATCTATGTTTTAATGAAATAATTACACATAAATTTATTCTGAAATGTATGGGTAGATGAATTTGTTTATAATAATATTAGTGGTCGAGAAATAAAAAAGAACAGTGCAATAATTTATAAAGTATTGTGCTGTTAATCTGTATGATAATAAATAGCTGCTAACTGGTCTCTGATCTTTATTTTGTAATTATCAAATGTCACAAATTAGCATTAGGTGTTGTAGTGACTAACATCTGTAATGTCTGTCCTTGGGACACTAAAGCATGACAATTTCATGACTTCAAGGTCAGCAATGGATGTTTAGGAAATTCTAAGCCAAAGTAGGGTACAGCCTGAAACAATGTCTCAAACAAACTAATGCAAACTGAAAACAAAAACAGTTGCTTGTTTTCAAAACCAGAATCCTTTGGCCATAGCTTCAATTGATTGCAGCAGTTTGTAAAGTCCTGTATGTTTGTGTTTGAACCCTGGATCAAGGGACATATTTTACACATTAAAGCAGACCTAGCCTTCAGATTCTGCAAGTATCCCTCAGTCCCTACCTCATACCTGCCCTGAATCCTGGCCTTCATTTTGTGATTTTTGTGCCCCTCTCTATCTCTGCCTCTGCCTTCTCTTCTCTTCTCTTCTCTTCTCTTCTCTTCTCTTCTCTTCTCTTCTCTTCTCTTCTCTTCTCTTCTCTTCTCTTCTCTTCTCTTCTCTNCCCCTCCTCTCCTCTTCAATTCTCTTCTCTCTCTGCTTTCTCTCCACCTCCCCTTCCTCTACAAGGTGCCTCCTTGGAACTCAGTTCTGTGGTCAGTGAACCCAAGAGCAGTTTCACAATAAAATTGCCTTTAATATAATTTAATCAGGTTTGAATTGGCTCATTTCACCGAAATTGAAGAAATATTTCATCACTGTGCACTTGGTTACCTCATAAAATCTTCAGATCTAGTTTGAATTGTTTTGTTTTTTTTTTTTTTTTTTCTTTTTAACATGTTTCCCTAAATCATCACACCTTCTTCCTTATCTTTGGAAATTCCTTTTACCAAAACAAACTTCACTGCAAAATGTAACATAATTTCTTTGTTAAAACATTCTGCATGTTTATGCAAACTGTGCAGCCCCAGACATTGAAATGGTTCCATGATTGTTACTTTGGAAAATTTGAAGGATAAGTAGCCAATTTAGACAAGCCCTGTTTTTGGAGGGAGGGGCACTGAATTATTGTAATCATAGTTGTAGAATTGGCTCTGGAAGCAATGATTTTCTTTCTCATTTCACTGAACAAAGGAAAGTCTGATTCTTGGTCATTCTATGTCTTAAATCTGATCAAACTGATGATAAGAAGAAAAATGAACAATCCTTTTTGTCTGAGATAATTATTGAAAATAAGTGCTTCCAGTCAAAGTGACTGAACAGATAATCTTAACAGATAATAGCTAATAATAGCTAATCACAGATCTTGTTATTTAAGATTGATCACTCAATTTTATAATAGGTAATTGTACTTGATATTTGCTAATGCAAAGATATTTTTCTTTTTTTGCTGGTAAATTTCTTTAATGTAAAACTGCATTCTTTTATTCTTTCCTATAACATCATACACATCAGTTAATTTTTTCCCAATTTTTATTATATATTTTCTTCATTTACATTTCAAATGTTATCCCTAAAGTCCCCTATACCCTCCCCATCCCCGCCCTGCAACCCTACCCACCAACACCCACATCTTGGTCCTGGCGTTCCCCTGTACTGGGGCATATAAAGTTTGCATGACCAAAGGGCCTCTCTTCCCAATGATGGCCAACTAGGCCAACAAAGATATTTTTCTATGCCCTGCAAACAAAGCATGGTTACAATATATGTCTAGAGCGGCAGGGATCACATATCTTGCATATCAAATATTTACATCACAAATCATAACAGCAGCAAAATTATGAGATAGTAACAAACATTTTTATGTCTTGCGGTCACTCATGAGTGTTTTAAAGGGTCACAGCAATAGAAAAGGTTGATAACAAATGACCTTGAAGAATATGTTAAACATATACTTTTGTATTATGTAATAGATACTGTCTGTACTATTAATATTCTGCTGATCTTTTAAATGGACTATTTCTTATAGTACAGGAAATGCTCCTCTTGCCTGTGAATGGTCCTCTATTTTTTAAGTAGTAAGTTAGAAGCTTGTAAAGCAATATGCACATGCTTGGGAATGCCAATCCCTATTCTCTATAAGGGTCAAGGGTCAGTAAAAGACTGCCAGCTGTTTAAATCCATAAAATGTTTTATGAATGTGGCATGGTGCCCGTGTGCGAGTAGTACTCAAAAGCATGTTGGTCTGTGACTCAGTTATGCCATTAAATTGTAACACCCTAACATTGATATAGTCGACTGTTAAATTATCTTATAATATGTGTTTAGCTGGTACTTATTTTGTAACACTGATAATGTTTCAAGAGTGTTTTCACAGTATTATATTTATTTTGCAAGTATCTTAAGAATTCTTGATGGGTTAATGTTCTTGCTTTAATTTATATTTTATGATTCTATGATTTTTATTTACATCCAGAGTACTGATACTAATTTTAAACTGCTTCTCCTAAATTAAAACATTTAGAAAAGCAATGTCCATTGTTCTTATTCATAGCAAACATACTATTATGTACTATGCCTTTGATTCCTAATATGTCTTTATAACAACCTCATCACCAAAATAAACTATAGATATTTTGTATTTTGTGAGAGTTGTGCATTAATTGAAAACCTACAATAGATTGACAAAAAGTTATATTTTGTGATTGTGAAAATAAATGTAAAAGCTGCTTAGTTTGCAAGAATAATAAATGCCTTCTTTTATATTGTAAAGTTTTCTCTTTACGCAATTCATTGTGGATGGAAATCACACAGTATACAAAATGTAATGTGGCCTTAGCCTTTATGACTATAGATACAACTTGAAGATTTCATCATGTTCTAGAAGTATGTAGGATTATTGTACATGTAAAACACCATTTCTTTTCTTTCTGTCACCAAAGAACTACAGCTTTCATTACTAGAGGATGATAAAATTGACAGTCATATTAAATCACTCACCAGACATAAATAATAGTATCAGTGTCAATAGATAAAGGTTTATAGCAAATAACCCTGAAAGTAAGTAACTGCTTCAGCCAATCACTTACCAGCTCTGCCTGAAGCTGAGAAATAAGCTCATCCCTGTCCTTCAGCTGTAGCCTCAGCATCGAGCATTCGTCTCTCGTTATATCCTGCAAAACACCAAAGAGAACAGAGAATGTGCTCAGCCCTCTCGCTTTGCTTTTCACAGAAAGGTCAACTTTACACAGGGAATTAATTGCATGTGACTAATGAAACTCAGTTTTATCTATGATGTGATATTCCCTTTCATATGTCTAAATTGCAAAAGAAAAGAAAAGCCTATGTTACTGTTTCTATGCTGCATACATCACGTGTATTTCTCCATATACATTTTAAAACAGAAGTTAAAAGTTTTCCTTTTGGAAAACTTATTTCTCAACATTGAGGTGCTTTAGAAGAAACAGGGATATTATTATTATTTCTTTCATCTTTTCTGGGTGCACACAATTGATGTAATAGTATTAATTATACTCTACAAGAGTTACTTTTGTTCTCTTGCTATAATTTAATGTTAACTCTTAAAGCACAGCCATGCTACACTCTCATCATCAATGGTGGGCCCAGGATAATTCACTAGTCCCTTTCACATGGATTCACTGCAGTTTTTATATTCTCAAAGTGAAAGCACATTCAGGCTCTATGTTCATATCCAGGGTACCTGTAATTTTGTGTTAATAGTTTTCAGATACAGCCACACATTACAGAATTCTCTTTTCAAAATTTGTAATCATGAATACATCTTATACCAGATCAGATTCCTGTGGTGTCCTTCCCCACCAACACAGTTGGTGCAAATGGCCAGAGCCGTGCCGCACCCAATGGCATCCATTGTGTTGTTAACTAGGCTAAGAGAGCCCGGTACCCCTGCAGCATGGTTCTGCAAGTCTCCTAGGTCATCCGGCTCCGCCCAGCTTACCAGAGGCCCACCTACGACCAGCCCACCTGCGCAACCTGAGATGTCACGAGACTTCAGGGTTCCCGCCAAACTCCAGAACGCCTGCGCAGAAGACTGGGGGCGGGGTTTCCCTTCCTTTATCCCAAAATGCTTGTCCACCATTAAAGAGTCGTTCTAAGCAGAAGCAACCATGTAGCCTCGGAGACCTTCTTTCTTCCCCCACTCCCTTAGTTTCATTTCAGCTTCGGGCCAATCCTCCAGGAACCCAGTCCACTGCGGGCAGTGGACCCCAACAGATTCCCAGCATTGTCTGTGGATAGGCCAGCTTCTCATTCATTCAGCATTCTTGCCCAGACCTCTACTCACCAGCCCCATCATCCTAAGAGGACACACTTCAGGGCTTCTAGTATCTACTCACTGAACCAAACTTAGTACTCATTCTCTATCCTTTGCTTACTTAGTATTTCTGACTTGATTGTGACTAAGGTAGGCTTTGAGTCAAATCAGTTATTGGTTGATTACTCTCACAAGCTTTTTGCCACCATTATCCTAGAATATCTTGCAGGTAGGACACCATTGTCAATGTTTACTTGCTTCATGTTTACATTTCTCTTTTGATAGCATATAGACTACCTTCCTGTAACAAAGATGCTGAAACATAGAGGTGGAAAATCTAGGTAGGCTCAACTATTCCTTGTTTAGTTAATTGTGTAGGTGTTAACTTCAGTAATGGGGTATTTCTGTTAGTTTGTGGAGAAACTGATAGTATTGACAATAACCTAGGGTTTTTGGAAATTTCCCTAGGGATCCATTGGCCAAGAAACCTTTTAGATATAACACAATCCAAGTACTGGCTGGAAACTTCATTTGGTGAGACAGTCAGTTGTGACTGTGTTCCCTCCATTCTTTGGAGGTTTAATTTAGATAAGTTTTATATGTGTATATATATTTTAGGAAGTTTCTACTGTATTACTTTTGTCTTTCACACAGAAAATCAAACCCTCTAGCACAGCATACTGCATTCTTTGATGCCATCTGCCTGCATATTTGAGAATAATTCAAGGTTTTGATTTCCAGCCACCTTAAAAATGCTTCTTAAAACTAAACTGAAATAGAACACACTTGTTGGATTTTTCTCTCTTCTACTCATCAACACCTTTGTCCCTCAGAATATATACTATTATGTGACAAATTTGAAAGTCACTTCGTATGCACTACTTACTGAACTATTAGATGAAGTGTTCTGCATCTGCATCTAAACCATGTCATCTCATATGAAACCTCAGACGTGAACTTGTTTCCTACCCTCCATTAGCTTCAGTGCTTCATTGTATAACTAGATCATTAGTGTGTCATTAGCACCAAGCACAGTATTTGACACTTATAAAATGCTCAATTCATGTTTCGTTCTTATAAAGATGGAAAACAAACACAATATGCATTAGGAGTAATCTCGTTTCCTCTTACTCTGTATCTGGACCTAACAAGAAAATATCTCAGGGACAACATAAAATAGGATTTTGTTATTCTATGATGCATTTTACTTTCTCTATGGTGAGAAATACTATAAAATTCTAATTTATTCATAGGTTTTGATTTTTCTGATGGCTACTATTAATAGTTTCCTTTGTATTACTGTGATAAACACAGGCAACTTGGAGAAGAAAAGGTTTATTGCAATTACAATTTACAGTCTATCAGTAAGGGAAGCCAAGCAGGATCCTAAATGTTAGAACTGAAACAGACTCGTGGAGGAAGGCTGCCTGCTGTCTTGCTTCCCATGGCCTCATCAATTTGCTTTCTTATAAAGGCAAGGACCTCCTACCCAGGTGTATCAACACTGACAATGGACAGTGCCACCTCACACATTCATAATTAATAAACAGAATATACCATCCATATCCCTACAAGCGAGTCTACTAGAGTCATTACTCAGATGATGTTCCCACTTCCCAGGTGACTTTAGGTTGTACATAGTTAACAAACCTGACCAGTATAGACATGTTAACTAGTATAGCCATATTACCTAGTATAGCCATGTCAACTAGAGATGCTGTGATCTTCTAGGTCTTTTTCTTTTCTTTTCTTTTTTCTTTTTTTTTCTTTTGTTTTATTAGATATTTTCTTCATTTACATTTCAAGTGTTATCCCCTTTCCTAGTTTCCTCTGAAAATCCCCTATTCTTCCCCCCTCTCCTTGCTCCCCAACCCACCTACTCCTGCTTCCTGGCCCTGGCATTCCCCTGTACTGGGGCATAGAATCTTCACAAAACCCAGGGCCTCTTCTCCCATTGATGCTCCTCCTATAGGGCTGCAGACCCCTTTATCTCCTTGGGTACTTTCTCTACCTCCTTCATTGGGGGCCCTCTGTTCCATCCAATAGATGACTGGACTCACAACTTTTAAAACCAATAAACATAATGATTCAATTTAGAGGAAAGAGATATATAACATGAGTTTGAAATCATATTGATGGATAGAGTGATTGGACTTAATATTCTTAGTTTACTCATCGATATTGAATACAGTGTGGTACCCTTTACTAGCAACATCACCAAGGAAGCCTGGTCTCATACTGCTTGATTCTCCCTAAGGATTATTGACTTGCTTGCCCAATTGAGTGGCACAGGCATGACTAGCTCAAGAAAAATCTGTTTCCATAGTGATCTCTTAAATCTTCTTCTCATGTTGTATAAAGAATTGAACTGAAAGGCCATCCAGAGAATGCCCCACCTGGGGATCCATCCCATATACAGTCACCAAACACAGACACTATTGAGGATGCCAAGAAGTACATGTTTACAGGAGCCTGAGATTGCTGTTTCTGGAGAGGCTCTGCAGATCATGACAAATACAGAGGTGAATGCTCAAAGCCAACCATTGGACTCAACACTGGGTCCTCAATAGTGGAGTTAGAGAAAGGACTGCAGGAGCTGAAGGGATTTGCAACCTAATAGGAAGAACAATATCAACCAATCAGACTCCCCAGAGCTCTGAGGAACTAAACCACCAACCAAAGAGTACACATCTAGGGACCCATGGCTCTAGCTGCATATTTTCACAGAAGATGGCCTTGTTGGTGATCAATGGGAGGAGAGGCCCTTGGTCTCTCATTGCACCAGTGTAGGGCAATGACAGGGCCAGAAAACAAGAGTGGGTAGTTTGGTGAGCAGGTGCAGGGGGGATGGGATAGGGGGTTTTCAGGGAAGTGGGTAGACCGGGAAAGGGGATAACATTTGAAATGTAAATAAAGAAAATAGCCAATAAAAAAAAGAATTGAGTAGTTAGGAGTAGATAAATGGAGATGAATGGAGTTCTTCCAACATATGGTAAGTGAGTTGCCAAAGATTAACCTGCATCAATTTCTAGCTGTGAGACTTCTAGCCAGGGAAAGTCCCAAGGGTGTGCAGCCCCAAGTCATCTGTGCCTGAGAAACCAAAGCTACACTTGTCCATTGATCACTCTCTGCTAGCAGTTCTCAACCTGTAGGGTCTCACTCCTTTGTAGGTAGTATCAGATATCTGTATGTCAGATATCTGCATTACAAATTCATAATGGCCGTACAATTACAATTATGAAGTAGCAACAAAAAATAAGATTTTTTTGATTGTGAGTCACCTAAATATGATGAACTGTATTAAAGGGTCACAGTGTAATGAATGTTGAGAACCATTGCTCTGAATGGTTTAATTATAAAATTATGAGTAAACAAAATTGCATTTTTAGCTGATAAGTTTTGAGAGCATCTATTACTATTAATAATATCATTATTATTATCATTATTATTATTATAGATTCATACAGAATTCAGAAAACTCTCAGTAATCATGTTGGAGTTAGCATGCATGGTGACTCAGGATGTACAATACATGTTATTAGTGATTTATTGTTACTATTGTTATTATAGTGACTATTGTGTGATTTAAGTTTTGATTTTCCTGATTTAATTTACCTCTATCCTTTTATTTACCCATAAAATTGCAAATTGAAAGTTAGGCTATCAGAAATTTGGAAAATGTGTCCTAAATTATGTTTTGAATTGAGTCTTATATATTATATATTCTTGCCTACTACTAGAACCTCCTAATTTTTTAATACTTATAGAAAATAATGTAAACAAAATTGTTTCAAAAAGCAAAAGGCAAGTAGAAACTCTAAGTTGTCTTTGAACTTGTCTGGTGCTAAAGTTAGAAATTCAAACAGATATATCAGAGACATTGTAATTCCCACAATTCCCTGTGATGATACTTCAGGAAAATATTTGAACATAATTGTTTTCTAGAAGTTAAAATGCTACTTCTGATTTGTATGAGTTAACATGATCTGTTTGCATATAAACTTTCTGTCTTCTGTCCAGGTTTTATTTTACAACATTCAAGCCTTTTTCTGCATTGTAACAAGGAGGACAAAAGACAAAATAAATATGTTAATGACACAGACAATTTCATTGAGCCAATGAAAACAGAACATTATGAGCAAGTGAAAAAAAGTGGAAAGAATAGAAATATCTCAGGGAGGAGAGGAAGCATGATCTTAGAGAACATAAAAATAGGCAGGGGACTTGGTTGGTGTTCTCGCTACTCTCTCTTGGGTCTACTGCCCTGTAGGGCTGCATATGTGCTTCCCAGTGAGGTTACTAGTGAAAGAAAATGATAAGAGCAGTTATCCTGGACCTATAGAAACAGTTCCGCAGACATGAAAGATAGGGAAGGAAAAAAAAAAGAAAAGAAAACAAAACAAAACAAAACAAAAAACAACTCAACATTTAACTCTTGACCAATTTTAAATAATTAAAATCAATCTTCAACTTAGCTTTGGCAGTTAGTATGCAATCACGAAAATTAAAAAAATTTACTAATTGCTGTTATACATTTATTGAAGTGATGACCTAACATTCAGAATGTGTGATTTATGAGTACTTTTTCATAGAAATGTGAAAATAGAAGGAATATTTTATATTTTCATGAGTATATTATACATTGAACACACTTAACCTGATAATATGAAGTCTTAAAAGCTGAAAAATATAAAATTTTTTGATACTACAATGGAAAAATTGCGCATCTGATCTGTTTGTAGTGACCACAAAGCTGCATTCACTTTAACACACAAAGCTACCCTAGGAGTGTGCATAAGGTCATAGGAAATAGAAATGTGTTTTATGTTTAAACTTGGGTCTCATCCAACAGATATTTCATTGTAGACATGAAAATAAAAATGTAGAAATATCATAATCAGAATGATGACTAATCCCAACCCTTTTGATAAGGCAAGCGTATATGTAAATCTAGCCCAGGAGAGGAGTTGGGTATTAAGAGTAGAGGGTATGTTTACAGAGAGAAGATGATCCTAATTCACCAAAAGAATGTTCTTTGATTATTTTGAACAAAATATTACCAACTATAATAAGTCATTATTTTAAATATATTGTTCTAAATTTGAACAAATGTTTGTCAGATATTACAATCATGGCAATTTACTATGATATCTATAAGAGATGTTAAGTTTCATAAACAAAATGAAAAACATAATAGGATTAACATATGTGAAGAAAATAGTATTCATTAATCCTGACAATGAACCTGTTAGTAACTTCACTTTCAAAATGGGTTATATTTGAAACAATGACTTTAGCCTGTAAATCAACCCAGGAAACAGTACAGGCTTTTAGAGCAATGGTATATCTGATAGCAATATTGGGATATTGACATTTTTTTACCTACAAAAAGGTTCCTTTCAAGATAAATGGAGAATTCTTAGCTATTTTCATCCTCTAAAATTTCACAGTGCCTTATATTTGTGGGAATGCTCTGAAGTTCATAAATACTTGATGTAGAGTCACTTTTATTTTAGTAATCTTGCTTAACAAGCTATTTCAGAAAACAGTAGATTTCTGGGAGGTGTAGGCACAAAAATTGAAAAGAAAAGACAACTTCAGTAAATACTAAATATCATGAAAACAAAATACTGAGAACCTGAAATTATGTCTAACAGCTTCTCAATGAAACTTATTACACTCCTATAATTATTTAGCATACACTGAAAAAAATCTTCAGATGGTTGTAGGAGATGTAGACTTATTTCTAAAATGTGGTCAATATCATATAGGCCTTTACACAAACAACAATGAAAATGAACTCATGCAACTTAAAATAATATACTCTAGCTGCTAATTTTCTGTTTTTAAAGTAAGTGGAGAGAATATTTTAACCTAAGTCATGGTTTATATCAAAATTGCTGCTAAATACTTTTACCACTGTATTCTTTGTTTCATCTAATATTTTTGTAAAGACAAAATTTCAAAGATAAATGTGATATTAGAAGTTCCTAAAGACATCTTAAATTGGCTGTATTTTATGGCAGAAGGAATATGAACAAAGTTTTCAGGAAAACAGTACAAGTTATTAGACATGCCAAGTTAGTTTCTTCTCTTCTAAAAGCCCATGGGTATCATCAAGGTCAATTTAAAACTATACCAAGACAAGTCTGTGAACCCAGCAGCAATAAGCGTCTCAGCAGATTGCTATCAAGAGGTTCATATTTATTCATATTGTCCTACTGAAACTGCTTAGTAGGAATTCTTGGGGCAGAAAATTTCCTCAAGCATCCTGGATTGTCTGACGCTATCATTATTTTCTCAGACAAATTGGATTAAGATTTTACCATTTACGCCATGTGAACAGTTTTGATGCCCCTTCCCATAAAGTAGACTAAATGTGGTAAAACATTAAAACACCCTACTAAAAATTTCTCTCTGTTATCAAGTGTGAATTTAATGTCCCAGAAGGTAGGTAGGTCAGGGAAGGAATATGTCCTGTGTACAAAGCTAAGTGGTTAAACTTTGAGATGACAGAGAGTTAAAGTGTTTCAGACTATTGCCAAATATATCCTGGCCTATTTTTGGTCCCTTAGAAAGCCACTCACTACTCACCCACTTAAAATGTATTTTCTAGAAAACCACTGGCTTTTATCAATCTAAAATGTAAGACTGTCAACATATAGAATCTGAGTCCTGTGTCTAAGTTTCTCCACTTTGTGAAACTTCCCAGATATCCTCACCAATGCACGTACTAAGTGTCTGAATACATTCAGTAGCTAATAAGATTGAATATAGCTGCGGGGCATGGTGGCCCACACCTTTAATCCCAGCACTCAGGAGGCAGAGGCAGGCAGATTTCTTAGTTGGAGGCCAGCCTGGTCTACAAAGTGAGTTCAAAGTCAGCCAATGCTATACAGAGAAACCCTGTCTTGAAAAAAAAAAAAAAAAAGATTGCATATAGCCATGTGCACAGTAGAACACCATATTAGAGACTACCTGAATATGTTTCTAGACCACATATTTCTCACATTTTAAAGAAAGAGAATCCACTTATTTACATTGTGACATTAGTAAGAAATTGAAGAGTACACTGAATATATTTGCTCTTATGGGAAGGAGAAAAGGTAATTAAAGAATGAAACTTGTCTCTGTTCTTCCAAAGAAGCATGTAGCACACTTATTTTCTATTTTGTCAAATGCTATCTGGAAGGCATGTTGAGACTGCATTTAGAGTCCGGTGAGTTTCCTTCTATAGATTCTAACTAACATCACTGTTATCTGCCACTCACCTGCAGGGCCTTTACAAACTTTCCAGCATGCAACCCTACCAGTACCCCTCACTTCTGTCTCAATACAAAACACTGGGCGGCCAGAGCTACCTCTGAGAGATAACAAGCATTCAAATTACCCAATCCATACGTCTTCTGTGAAACCCCATCATCATTGATATGGCAGGCTGATTCCCGCATCTACTGCCTGATACCACACTTTCTCAGGGACACATTGGCATTCCCTGTAGGGTAGCCTTTGCTCGTTGGAGCAGTTAACAGAGTTTTGGGTTTTACCTCTCCGTGTGATGTGTCAGTGTACTATGTTCTACTATAAAAAGAATCTTTAAGTTTCATTTTTAATAAAAATACCAGCAGGGGATTGGCTGCATTGTAATAGCACCTCTATCATCTCCCTGCAAGAGAGCAAAGGCACCTTTCTTGGCTCTTGAACATTTATATCACCATCAGACATTAAAACAACCTAAATAAAACTAAGGATACTTTGTGTTCCTCTGTGCGTGTGTGTGTGCGTGCGTGTGTGTGTGTGTGTGTGTGTGTGTGTGTGTGTGTGTGTGTGTTTTGATATTTAAAAAGCACAGAGAAGAGTCATGCCCTTCTGAATTTGTCTATCAATAAAGGAGAATAAAAACCAGAAAGACTATGCTATTTTAAACAGATCTTAAAATATTCATAGTATCCTGTTCTATGGCATACTGATTTGTGAACCTGATGAAGAATACCAAATTAAGCAATGCTTTAGTCTAGTTTCCAAGACTTTTTCATTATTATAGAATTTGGGGGATAACAAACAACCAAAAGTTTATCATTGTTCTGTGCAAGAATTCCAGACACTGTGACACAATTTATCAGTCAGAGAGGTCAGATGATAAACTACACAAAAGCCATGAGCATTAGCCAAAGATACAGACTACAGACACACAACAAAAAACAGAGTTCCACAGTGGGAAGGGGAGTAAAGGTCATGCTTTAGTCTTTTCAGAGACAGTAATGGGCAGCAGCACACACATGTGTTCACTACTCATATCTACTTATACCAGAAATCTTAAATTTACTTGAGAAACTATATATATAACTACATATAAAATTATATATAACTACATATAACTATATAACTATAACAACTATAAATACACACACACACACACACACACACACACACACATATATATATATATATATATATATATATCCTATCATGTACACTATGAATGACTGCTTGTGTAGTGGCATACTGTTGCATACTTTGTATAATGAGCTTGCACAAAACCACAAATTAGTGGCTTAAAGAGATTGCAAGTTAAATTTAGGGTCAGTGAGAAATCTTAAATGATTAGTAATCATTAAAGGATCCTTCATCATCGAAGATAGAAGGAAATCTACAAAAACTCATAGAATACATATCACTGTTCTTAGGCTCGCAGAGAGGACTCATTTGATTCTCTAAAATGATATATGGCAGCTGTTCTACAAGGCTTTGAATAAAGTAGTTACCACTAACAATCAAAAATTTATCAAAATATAACACTAATATTCAAATATATTGCCTTCAATTGTCTGAGGTAAAAAGGAAGTGATGATTTAAGAATTACCTACTGTACTGGCTAGTTTTTGTGTCAACTTGACAGAGCTGGGTTATAACAGAGAAAGGAGTTTCAATTGGGGAAATGCCTCCATGAGATCTAGCTGTGAGGCATTTTCTCAATTAGTGATCAAGGGCTCCTTGTGGGTGGGACCATCTCTGGGCTGGCAGTATTAGGTTCTATAAGAGAGCAGGCTGAGCAAGCCAGTAAGGAACATCCCTCCATGGCTTCTGCATCAGCTCCTGCTTCCTGACCTGCTTGAGTTCCAGTCCTGACTTCCTTGGTGATGAATAGCAGTATGGATGTGTAAGCGGAATAAACCCTTTCCTCCCCAACTTGCTTCTTGGTCATAATGTTTGTGCAGGAATAGAAACCCTGACTAAGACACCTACATATTGAAAGTTCAAAAAAAATTGAAGTACCCACGTATCAATATGGTAAAACAAAGTAAGAACCCAGAATTTGTATAGGATAATATCATGACAAATAGAGAATCTGGAGTGCTATATCATATGACATGTTAGGAGTGCTATATCATATGACATGTTAGGCAGGAAATAAACAGAGCAGGAAGGTTGGGGGGGTCAATGAATTTAAACAAAATAGAGGAGTAAATAAGACTGAATAGTTTTGCTGATCACAAGTGTCAGTCACTACTGACATCAACAAAGCACTGTCTGGTGGGAAGAAAATCCATATTACAGATTGCCCTAAAATATACTGGAAATAAACTAGTGAGCTGCCAATAACACAATCAGCAACATGTAAGCCTCCTTCAAGAAATATGTGAATAGCAGACACGAGTAATATTAGCTGTCTTAGTGCATATTTGGTTTCCATGACAACTTATATGAAACTAGATATTTATAAAGAAAAGAAATGCAGCTTAGTTCTAAAAGATAAAGAACAAGGTCCCAGCACATTCTATATTTAGATAATTGTCTTGGGACAATGGTAACACAACAATGTTGGGAGAATGCATAGAACAATATGGTAAACAAGAAACTAGGGAGGGGGGTTTCTTTATACTCAAGTGCTCATGGGAACTAATATACTCCTACCAGGCCTGGCCCAGTCATTCAAGAGAAGAAATAACTTTGTGTAAGTACCATCCACCAATTCCATAAATTCAAACTATGTGCGTTTTTCAATGCACAGCCAGCATGCAGGTCATAGAAGTTACATTACTAGAATCAGCAATAAAACCATTGATGTCTTTCATACCAAAATGAACTGAAAACTTTATACATTTATGAGAATACTACACATTTTGGAAACTAAACCTAAGAAAACACATATGGCTGAACAAGATGTTATAGTAAATTTAATAAAGCACTAGGATTAGAAAGAAAATGGATGGCAAGTTTTGAAAATTATCAAATTAACATGCATTTTAAATAGCATTGACAAAGGTTAATTTGTAAAGTAACATTTCATAAAGGTCAAGAGTACCATATTTCTGTCAACAACTGTCAAGTTATTTGACTTTAAAACCGAAACTGTATTTATAACTCATGAAGTCTTTACTTTGAACTTGTCATTTTGAGAGATTTGTACTCTATTGGTATTACATTATTTTGAAAATAACATAATTCTGTTCATACTGACCATGAATTTAGATATGAGTCTTGGGCTCCTATTGCTTCTCTGACTGCATCCACCTGTGTAACACCTTGTGTCACAGACAAGTCAAAATACTATAACATAACAAAAAGTAAATAATCCTGTAGGTTACAGGGATAAAGTACCGTAGTCCCAAGGCACTCATTCAGCATGTGCAAGGGCCCAGGTTCCATCCTCCAGTATAAGGAAAAGTGCAGACTGTGAAGTAAACCAATATTATAGAGAGCTTTCAGCAGGCTGAGGTGAGAATATTACTAAACCATTTGGCAAGAATTTCATGGTGATATAGTCCCCTCTACACCCCCAAGTTCACAAGAACTAACAGGAAATGTAAATGGGAGCTCTCTGTTCCCATCATCACATCGTAATCTCACTTTCTGGAAAAGACTTCCCGGAACAATTAGAAAAGCCAATTATAGAAGTTTGTAAGATGAGCATCTGCACTTTACAACTCATGTAGTATTTGCACATTGTAATCACAGTGTGTCGTAAACTGTTCTCATGTGGAAAATGCTTTCTATTATCTGGAATGATGTTGGGAAGATATGATTCTAAAGAATTGTTCAGGGAACCAGTTGTTTGTGAAATCTATGGCAGTTAAGACTTAATCAAGGTTAAGCACTTGTTCACCAATGGTCAAAATACTAGTGTAGAAAGACCATTCTTGAAATTTGAATAAACGTCAGTTTAATTCTTTTCAACTTCATTATCTGAGTCTTTCAAGTGACTTTTCTTCATCAAATATCATAACAAAAATAGCAACACATAATTGTGATATGTATAAACCTGACTTCCATTCCTGATTTTTATTTTAATAATGAGATGGTACTGGGAAAGAAAGAAAGAAAGGAAGAAAGAAAGAAAGAAAGAAAGAAAGAAAGAAAGAAAGAAAGAAAGAAAGAGGAAAAGAAAAATGACTTTCAAATTTGGATGTGCATGTTTATGTCTAGTGCACAAACAGATATCCAGGAACACTAGAGGAGGGCATCTATCTGAGAGTCCTGGGTGCTTATGAGTCCACATATGTGATGGGAAACAAACTTGGGCTATCCTTCTGGCCCCCATAATGAGATTCTTCAAAGATGCACTACATTCATAGGATCTGTGTCCTCATTTACCATTTCACATAACAATTGGATAACAGATAATTGTTTAATCTTCTTGTCTCTGAAAGCTGGTTTCCTGACTAGTCACTTAATTGAAATTTCAACAGTGTTAATTA
The DNA here is from genome assembly GCA_902729485.2 of Mus minutoides. Taxonomy (NCBI): domain Eukaryota; kingdom Metazoa; phylum Chordata; class Mammalia; order Rodentia; family Muridae; genus Mus; species Mus minutoides. The sequence continues at coordinate 863,798 of LR749887.1, forward strand.
GAAAATTATTTTTAGTCTTCAGCTCAATCTCTGCTTTTGAATCTGTCTTAGAAAGATTCCTTAAAATATTTCTCACTTTCAGGTTTCTACCCTTCAAACTCTTTGACATTTTCTTGTCTTTTCACCGTTCTGTAAAAGATGCACACTTCCTAGGCTTCTGTTTCAAGCCCTCCCCCACCTCAGGCTTCTGTTTCAAGCTCTCCCCCACCTTCCCTTCAAATCTTCATCAGTTTCTAACACAGCAACTACCTATAAATTAAAAATTGAATAATATNAATTTTAAACTGCTTCCCTCCTGTGTCAGGCTGAATTTAAGCAGCTTGGCAGCTCAGCATTTATCCTCCAGTGTGCTTTTAGCCAACATCATCCCTTCTCTCTTGTCAAAAAGGCTGATGACCCCTGTCTTCCTTTAACCTTCTAAATATCCACCTCTAGAGTGTGTATGGCATGCATAGCTGGGAAAGTGCATAACTTTGGTTTTCTGTACATAAAGCCATTTTCTTCCTTTGATTTTTTTTCAGGATTTTCTCTTTCTGTTTTTAGGTTTTTGTTGTTGTTGTAGGTTCTTTTAATTTTATTGGCTATTTTATTTACTTACACTTCAAATGTTTTCCCCTTCCCAATTAATCCCCCACCCCCCTGCTTAAGCTACACACCTCCTGCCTCAGTGTCCTATGCTGGGTCATCAAGCCTACACAGGACCAAGGGGATCCATTCCCATTGATGCCAGATAAGGTAATCCTCTGTTACATATGCAGCTGGAGCCATGGGTCCCTCGACCTATAATTTTGGTTACTAGTTTTGTTTCCGGGATCTTTGGGGATCTGGTTGGTTGATATTGTTGCTCTTCCTGTGAAATTGCTAACACCTTCAGCTCCTTCAGTTCTTCTCCTAACTCCACCATTGGGGTCCAATGAGTGGCTTTGTGCATACATATCTTTACTGGTCAGGCATTGGCACAACCTCTCAGGGAGGGGACAGCTATATCAGACTCCCATCAGCAAGCGCTTCTTGGCATCAACAATAATGTCTGGGTTTGGTGTTTGCAGATGGGATGGATCCCTAGGTGGGCCAGTCTCTGGATGGTCTTTCTTTAAGTCTCTGCTCCACTCTTGGTACCTACATTTCCTCACTCAGGATGATATTTTCTAGTTCTATGCATTTAACTGTAAATTTCACTAAGTTTGTTTTTTTTTTTTTTTTTTTTTTTTTTTTTTTTTTTTTTTTTTTTTTTTTTTTTTTTTTTTTTAATACCTGAATAGTACTCCACTGTGTAAATGAACCACATTTTCTGTATCCATTCCTCTGTTGAGGGACATCTGGGTTGTTTTCAGCTTTTGACTATTATTATAAGGCTACAATGAACATAGTGGAGTATGTGTTCTTGTTATATGTTTGAATATCTTTTGGGTATATGCCCTTGACCTCATAAAATTGAAAAGCCTCTGTAAGCCAAAGGACACTGTCAATAGGACAAAATGGAAACCCACAGATTGGGAAAAGACCTTTACCAAATTTATATCCAATAGAGGGCTAATATCCAAAATATACAAAGAACTGAAGAAGTTAGACTCCAGAGAACCAAATAACCCTATTAAAAATGGAGTATAGAGCTAAACAAAGAATTCTCAACTGAGGAATCTTGAATGACCGAGAAGAACCTATAGAAATGTTCAACATCCTTAGTCATCAGGGAAATTCAAATTAAAACATCCCTGAGATTCCATTTCACACCAGTCAGAATGACTAAGATCAAAAACTAAGGGGACAGCATATGCTGGCGAGTATGTGCAGAAAGAGGAACACTCCTCCATTGCTGGTGGGATTGTAAGCTGGTACAACCACTCTGGAAATCCATCGGGTGGTTCCTCAGAAAACTGCACATAGTACTACCACAGGATCTTCTCTTAGTCTTTGGTCTTCTGCCTTTTTAATGTAATATGCATACATTGTACAGTGGGCATGTATGTTTTATACCATCCTTAGAATTCTCTCTATTTTCAGTATCCATGATTGTCTGTGATTAATAACGGGAAATGATTGGTCAACAGGACCGACATTCCAGCATATTTCTCATCCTTCTGTATGTGATCTCTCCTTGTGCTTTTGCTGTTGTCTTTGAAGTGACCCCAGAATCTGTATTATTTGCTAATTTTTCATAGTTTTCTCTCATGTATTTCAATGGTTAAGGCATCTATGGACATAATCTTTAAAGTTTATGTTCTTGACTCTAGCTCACAAGTTTTTAAAATATATTCAGTGATAGCTGTTAATTTCTAATATTTGGTTTGGATTCTTTCTTAAGGTTTGCATATATCTCTTTCCATTTTATTTATTTTTTTCTATTAGAGTACTGTGGATTGCTGTTTATATGCAGGTGAGAATAGGCACAAGATAAGGTGAGAGCCTGTAATTTGGTAGGGGAAAAGGAAGGTGGACTCAGATTCTTAGAGACAAAGAACCTAGAGGGACAGAAAAGAAGGGAAGGAGAAGAAAAGATAAGATAGAACCTATAGGAGAGGAAGAGGAGCCAGATCCACACAGTCCTTGGAGACATAAGTATTGGAGATTTCTTAGTTAGATGATTAAATAATAAGTAGGGTTGTTTGGCCATCTAGGGGTATAGCTTGTGTTTATAGAAATTGAGTTTTGAGTTCATTGTGCAGACATTTTGTGCTTTGAGAATTTACTAATAAATATGACTGATAAATTACAAGCTTCTAGAGTTTTGATTTTACTTGTTTATAATCCATAGCAAGAGATGGGCGATTGCTGCATGGGGATAGCCATGGAGACGGCCAGATTACTGGGGCCAGAGAGTATCTGGCATTAGCATGGGATGGTGTCATTTTATATGTCAGATAACAGACTCCTAAATGTATTACTTCGGGATACTTATTTTAGCATTCATGCTTGATATATAAGAGTTTGTGTCATACAGTTCTTTTAGCTGCAGTTCTATTAATGGGACAATAAAGAATTATGAAAGTCAATTCTATAAACTTCTAATTAAATCTTAAGGTTTTAATGGTTCCATATTTTCCCATCAGTCCTAAATTGACACATATTCCATATTCTTTATCATGCTTATTTTTACTTGCCCTCTCAATGGAGAGGGGAAAGTTGGATAAAATTGAAATTGGGAAGGCATCCTTTCTCCTAAGATAGACAGAAATTGTGTGGTCAACTAATTTCTACTTCAAAGCAGACCTCTAGAAAGAGAATGTGCAGAGCAGATCAAAAGTGATCATTGTACCAGTCCTTATCACCAAGAGAACTCTACATAACTTCTGTAGGTAAGACTCATGGGAACACTGCTCTTCCCCAGGGATGTACTTTAAGGAGCTTCTAAGACTCAAAATAGACTTACCACAATCAACAGTAACACAACCTCTAGCAACTCATCAGCATTAGCTGTGTAAAAGCTCAGCATCCAAACCCAAAGTTTCGGTTTATGTTTCCAGTGGCTCTGCTCAAGGTAAGTGCTTTTTTTTTTTTTTTTTTTTGTGATGTTTGAATCTTATCTCTAGAGAGGGTGTCTTATGTCCAGATTGCAGCTGATAATTTATTTTGTAGCCTCATAGTCTCAAATATATGTGCTAATACCCTGTTAGTTCAGCTTTTAATCTTGTTGCATGAGCAGAAATTATGGCTTTTAAGGCCTTAATCTGTTGTACTCAAACAAGAAGCTGATTCCTTAGTCTGCGTGTTTACATTTGGAAAGCATTCTTAAAAGTCTCAATCATTTTACTTGCCTTGGTCTCAAATTCCTCACCAGAACTTCTTAACTTCTTTAGTATATATATATATATATATATATATATATATTTTTTTTTTTTTCCAGACAGGGTTTCTCTGTACAGCTGAACAGCCTGGCTGTCCTAGAACTCACTCTGTAGACCAGGCTGGCCTCGAACTCAGAAATACACCTGCCTCTGCATCCCAAGTGCTGGGATTAATATACTTCTGTAGGTAAGTCATCATAAATATATGATCTTCTACATCTACATCTTATACATATTTTATGTATACAATCACATACATATATATGTGATTATAGATATTATATATTGTATATATTTAAAATCATTTATAATCTATTATCAAATGCTATTCCAGTATGAGAGATATAAGCAGTTTGTTCATTGTGCATAGTCCACTAATGTTCACAGACAAAGACTTCAATAACAATCAAATGAACATATGTGTGTGTGTGTGCAATGTGCTCTCCAATGTGCCCTTGGTATGTTAGATGAAAAGTTAGGATGATGTTTGAAGTTAAAGTTAGTTTTGATATCCTTAGGTTAGGTACAAAAATTCTTTTAAGGGAAAATATTTTATACACAAATATATTCCATCAATAATGCCAATAGCTGCCTCCTGGTGTTATTCAAATTAACAATTCAGTGAGGACAGCACAGGAGATGTGCTGTATAATCAACACCACCATCTGTGAGTACTCAGGAAATACATTATAGAAAATGACTTTACTGTTCTCCATAATACAAAGACAACTTTGGAGGATATTCTGTAATAGAAACCTTTATACTTTATATTATTCTATCCACAGCTTAACACATGTTTTTGATTTTCATCATTCTTTTACAAATGATTTTATTTCTATATTTTACATCACAATCATTATCAGTCTATTTCATAAGTAAATTGAAATAGTAACTTTCATAAGTAAGTTGATAAGTGACTCATTCAAGACAGCCAGAGAAGGGATCAAAACAGCTCAAATAAAAGATAATGTTTCAATAGCAAAAATAAAACTTTGTAGCATGTGACAAAAGCTTTTTTTTTTAAAACACAGATTTTGTTATTTTCAGTAATAGCTTCAGCCTGGACCATATAATCAAATAAAGTTATGTTTCTAAGAAATACAAGGGTACACCAAACACCACACTGTTTTTGACCTCAAAAGGAGCACAAATAATTGAACTCATTACAAACTTTGCTTAGAAAAACATCTTTCAGGTTTAGTTTTTAGCCACATAAGAGATGAATATTCATTTAGTCATGGAGCAATAAAATAGGACTAGAGACCTTGATATTGCCAAGATTCAATTACTAGATAAAGGTCTTTATTCTGAATTAAGAGTACAGATTACCTTTGATGATGCTGTCCTAGAACAATGTTGTACAATAACCTTAAAAGCTTGGGACAAAGTTGAACAACAGGTATGAACTGATTCATTTACAAAGATAACCCAGGGTTCAAATGAATCTTTCACTGATGTGTTACAAAGATTAACTACAGCTCTAAATAGAACAATATCAGATCCAACTGCTAGAGAAATTTTAATTGAGCCTTAAGCTTTAGAAATGTTAATGTTGAATGCAAAAAGCTAAATCTACACCTCTTTAAGAGCAGTTTAAACCTATTATGGTGGGACAGCAATTACAGCACAAAAAGCCCATGGCAATGGCTGTGACACATTAAATAATTTTCAAAAGGATTGTAAACAGTTTCTAAGGTTACATTTTTCTATAATAATATTAATAGTAATAATAACTATTATTCAGAGAGAAAGCTTCCTATAAAATGGATTAAGTGTGGAATGAATTATATGGCTCATCAAGGTTGGTTATTATTAGTGGCTATCCCTGGTTGTCAACTTGACTATATTTGGAATGAACTACAATCCAGAATTGGAAGGCTCACCAGTGACCCTAACCTGGAGGCTTGGAGATAGAAGTTTCTGATCTGGATCTTGGTATGGAGATCTTGATAGCATAGCGGCCATGGATTCCAGAAGATTAACACAGAGAGATCTCCGAGCTCAAGATCATCTGGGATTAAAGGTGTGATGGCACCCACCTTTAACCTTTTAAGGGTGTGATGGCACACACCTTTAATCTGGGCTACACCTTCTGCTGGAGATCATATAAGGACACTGGAAGAAGGGAGACTAGTTCTCGCTCCTTCGCCTGTTCGCCGTGAGGGACTGAGTAACTGCTAGATCCTTGGACTTCCATTCACAGCTACTATTGAACCATTGTTGGGAATTGGACAGCAGACTGTAAGTCATCAATAAATTCCTTTACTCCGTAAGTTCTGTGATTCTAGAGAACCCTAACTAATACAGTTATCCAAAGATTGCATGCAGGCATTCCTCAAAACAATGCTTTTGTTTTTTCTATAGATAATCCAAAAAGAAGGGCCCAGCTTTCTGGAATATGCAGAAGATGTGGCAAAAGCTGATACTAGACTAATGAGTATGGGTCAACAAAAGACAAACAAATTCAAATTGGACATTTCAGATGAGTAGTGGAAAAACTCATCTTTGAAAAAAATTAAACAACAATGTTCCAAAACTAGATAATAAAAAAATTCAGATATCAAAACCAGAGCAGCTTCAATAGATGAAACAAAATCTCAAAGGCTTAATAGATAAAGAAACATATGTAAGAAAGAGATACTTATATACAGGAAGGGATAACAGATATCACCAGAGATAGATACATAGTGCTTTATTGACTTTACATTTCTTGAATGCTAATGAACAAAAAAACAACAGCTGCTGAGAGACATTGGACTTTGGGAAAATTTCTAAACTAAATTGGCCTGTGTATATTAAGGATGACTTTACTTCCAAATGGAAGGAAGGAAATATATGGTGTTTGCAGGAAAGCTTTATATATTTGTCTACAGGAGAAGAGAAACTGGAATCGACCAAAATTGATAAAAAAAAAAAAATCATATGTGACGGGGAAGACTTGCCTGAACATCTTGGTTATAGACAGGAAGAAAGAAATTAGAAAGATTATCAAAGCATGTAGTGTATATGCTGATATCTTTAGATAAGAACAGCTCTGAGACTGTCTGAGAAATGAATGTTTATGTGTAGCCAATAAATCTTGTTGGCTACAGTGTCCTCATGACACATTTGTACATGCCCCCTATCATAAGGCATAGATGCAGATTTATGTTGCAGTTTAGTATAAAATTCAAAGTATCTTATGAAAAAATATATACCTTTTACCTGCTAAAACTAAGAGCAAAGTATCATCTTTAAATGATATGTGCATATTGCATAAACCATACTTATGTAATTGCAGTAATGTACATTACTTGTAAAAGTTTAAATGTTTATAGAACAAAAGAACCAGACACCAGTGGAATGGATGTGATCTTGACTAGATTTGTCCTCCAGGATGTTGAGATGCTAAAATATAGTTATTCTTGCATCCTACTTGTTCCAGCATCACAATGCTTCACTTGTGGTTTTATCAAAACTTGCTTCGAGGAAAATTTCAAAGAAGTTAGCCTACTTGGTCCAGCCTTTAATACTGTTCCTGTCAGTCTTTCATATAGGCTTGCATTTTCACAGCACATAAAGATGGGGCAACAAATACTACAGCTAGCTTTAAAACTTGATCATTTACCTTATTTCCTTTGCTCCCCGCCCCCCAAAAAGAAGAACTATGCCCCAAAATCAACAGAAAAAAAATTTAAAGAGAATGTCATCCCATTCCTAAAAGGTAGATTGAATGGGTTTTTGACCCTTCAGAAGTTTATGAATGTTTGTTGTGGTTTAGGGCAGTTGCTTGCAAGTTCTCAAGTGGTCTTGAGCAGGGAGAAAACAAGGCATAGGAAGTTAGACTCAGGGATTTCTCTCCTGTTTCTTTTCACTATCCTTGACTTAGCTTTATATAGGGGGAGAATTGTTAAAAAGAGAAGAGGGGGAATATAGGAATAATATAGAAATGATAGAGATAAAAGGGTAGATTGAATCTACTCTTAAACCAAAACACAGTCTATACGCTAGTAATGTTACATTTGTATGGATCTTTATAGATTGATCAAAAGCTTAAAGTTATTTTTTTGCAACCTACTATATAATACATTTCAATTCTTGTATAAGGTATTGGACTTATGCAGCTCATTTAAAATTTACAACATTTAGTTCCAGTCCTTTATAAGCTGCTCTTACACACTGTTTTAGATAGTTAAGTAATTCCAGCTAATAGTTAGTCAACTAAGCTTATGGTAATGTTAGATACTATACTAGTTTATCACAAAAGTGGCCTTCTTCGTTGAACAGATATTAATTAGCTATAAACAAGCAACATTTGCCTATTCAGAGAAATAAATGTTCTTAACCACTGAAACATGTCTCTAAAGCAGGATTTTAACACTGAAGACTACTGTTAATGTTTCACCATCACATACTATCTGTGTGTGTGTGTGTGTGTGTGTGTGTGTGTGTGTGGAGAGAGAGAGAGAGAGAGAGAGAGAGAGAGAGAGAGAGAAATTTTTCAAATATAGTATATTTTTCAAATAACAATCATTCAAAAGAAGATCAACTTGAACATAGAAAAGTTTCCAAAGGCTTTTGTATATTTTTCTATTATATATGAGATATAATTTGCTTCTAATAGGAAGAATAGCATTCTTCAGTCTTCTGCTCAGCACTATGCCATTACTGCTTCTTAGCAACGAAGAGATGGTGCATCAAGTTCAGATAGTGAAACTGGTTAGTGATAAGTTAGCAGCAAGAATTTGTGGAACAAAATTTATCTCTGTAATCTCAAAGACTTGGTCTATACTAAAATTATAAAGAGATATTACTTCTCTTTATAATGCTAAATTGTTAAGTTTTATATTCAATATCTTTATAATATCAAATGTACTGTCAGAGGTACTTTCTTCATTCTATAGCAGATAGTTCAGAACTGACCTCCCCAGTCTTTAAATACTTTCACTGCATTAAATTTTCTGTGAATCACTCTCTCAATGGAATAGAGATCAACGCCAAGTAGGCCTGTGCTGAAGGCTGACCTTTAGTTGTCCACAAGACTAAGCAACTTACCATCACAAGCAGGGAAAACTGATGGCCATCAGAGACTGGTGACCTTACATTGAGTTATATGTGGCAGATTTATTAAGCATCTATTAATCACAAAATAGAACATATTAAGAATGAAATATTGGCTAAAATTCAGTTATAGTCATACCTTTGTTGATATTATGTACATATGCTCAAGTGAAACTACCTTATGTCAGAAAAATCTAATCCCAGTGTGAATATTGGATACCATGAGACAAACACCATGGGAATTCTAAGGTGCATGGGAAATGGCACTATCAGAGGATGCCTGGGGTTTTCTCAGAAAGAAAGGGCTTACCTAGCAGTCAGGGCAAAAGCAAATTCATCAAAGTACAAGAGACTTGGTTTAGTTCAAGCTGGTGTCAAGAACATCAGGCATATCCCTGGAGGAATTTGCACCAAGACATGACCCTAAGGCTCCACACCCCTCTTGTGGTTTTAGGCATTAAATAGATCAGGGGCAAACTTGAGCTTGTATTCCAGATATATGCTGTGTAGTCAGGTCAACTGAATCTATGTATATCTCTTGGGAGATAACTCAGTACCACTATTCTCTGCTAATTTTGAAATATATGTATGTATGTATGTATGTATAAACCACTTCTACTAGAAGAAAGTCAAGCATATGTCATAATGATAGTGATCATCTTCATAAACTGTTAGCTTCTGAAAATATTAATTATGATGAATGCAAAGTAGCAATCATCATAGGTTACGAGTTTTCTTATCATATATAATATTGAAACAATCACATCTCTTTGACTGTAAAAGTATCTTTAGAATATTTTTATACATTGCAAAACTATTGGCAATTGAATGTAACAACAATACTTATCCTGTATGATCAGACACCTGACAAAGGTATAGAAACATTAATAGAAATTATCATTATATTTCAGCATTTTTGAAAGCACACAGCACTTTCTCTGGAGAAGAACCAGGCTGCATTTTACCACTTGATCTCAAGTACTCAATCATCAGCTTTTTCATGATCTCTGGGAGGGATGTGAGTGGGCTCACTCAATTTTAGTCTTTGAGATGCTTAAGCTATTTCATAATGAATCATTTTTCTTCAGAAAATCAAGTATAAGAAAAATGAAATAGAAAATGATAAATAATCTGAGAGGAATTTGGAAGCTTCACATTAAATTTAAGACATTGATATTTACAGCAATCTGTAACTTTGAGCTTGAACCTGTAGTCATTTTGAATCTGTGACTGTTTTAAGCTGAAAAGCACTCTGTTACAATTCCTATCAAAGGGTTTTTTTTTTGAATAAAAGTGAGTGAGATTGATGAACTTATTATAATTCATTACAAAGTGGTATGTGGATGACTGCCTACTTTAATTAGTTTTATAACTGTAGGAAATTGTTTCATATGCCAGGCTCATCTCCAGGCATGCCTGGAAAACATCAGAGTAGTAATCAGACTTGATTTGAGAAACTTTTCATTAACCAGTATAAGTAAAAGCAATTGTATGCAACACAGAGGGAAGAGAAGAGATGGACACAGTGGCATCCAACAGAGAGCAATTTATCAGGTCAACTTATTTTGTGGAGGAATATGCAAAATGTAATATGACATCATGTTGTGGTGTACTGCTTATAAATCTATAATTATATATCAAAGTATTAAATGTGTGTTGTTTATCCATAAATGTCGACATAAATTTTCAGTGATTTCAAGTGTTTTCATAAGATGATAATTAATCTGCTCAACAAAGAAATTCTTCTGAAGGCAGTTCCTACCCATCCCTACTCTCAAAGATAAGATACACACACAAATCTCTGAAATGGTAAGAACCACCAAGAGGTAATTTTTACCAAGTCAATCCACATAGGAAGCCTGGTGAGATGAGAGACAGATAAGGAAATGCCTCATGTATTTCAGAGAAATTGGCCATGTCCTTCCTTTCAATAAACTCACAGCTGTAAAACATATTTTTTCCAATTTTATTAGTATTCTTTAACCTAAGGCCAATAAATAATTCTACAGTTATAAGTTTGATTTAGGCTTCCAAATATTACTTTATCATGAAATTTTTACTATTAAGAATGTTTAAGACACCAGTGCCTGGTAAACACAGAAGTGGATGCTCACAGTCAGCTATTAGTTGGAACACAGGACTCCCAAGGTAGGAGCTAGAGAAAGTACCCAAGGAGCGGAAGGGGTCTTCAACCCTCTAGGTGGAAGAATAACATGAACTAACTAGTTCCCCCTGCGCTCATGTGAGATCGACGTATATACCTTCTTCTACCGGATCATGGCCATCATTGGGAGGAGAGGCCCCTTGGTCATACAGACTCTATATGCCCCAGTACAGGGGAATGCCAGGGCCATTACGTGGGAGGGGGTGGGTAGGGGAGCAGGGCAGGGACGCGGGAGGGTAAGGGAAAATTTCTGGATAACATGTGAAATGTAAATGAAGACAATATCTAATAAAGAGAAAAAAATGAAAAAAAAGAATGTTTAAGACAAATATTACCACTTTATTGATCAAGAAACAATGTCATTGCCTTTTTCCATATGTGGAAAAATTGTTGGAATCCCCACAACCCAGTTTAAAATGTACTTTTGCGAGTACAGCGTTTCTACAGTTATCCTTCTGAATATGCAAAACACAAAAAGAAAATGCTCTCATTTTACTTTGCCCTTAACCAAATAATCCCATTGTATTTTTAGGTAAGAATTGCAATTTCTGACCTACCAAATTCTGCAAAACTGATTCAATTCTAAGTTATCATTAAGTAGCTGATAAAAATACCAGCAACTCTTTTTCCACTGAGTATATACATACACATGTGAGTATATATATATATATATATATATATATATATATATATATATATGCATATATGTATGTGTACATGTATACACATGTGTTTGTGTGCACATACACAACACATATGTTTCAGTGATTTGGAGAAACAACAGCAAAGGAACCTATGCAGGATGTGCTCAACAGCCTCAACAAGAATACTTCAGTTCAGAATCCTATTGAGTTCCTCCAATGTTCCTTGCATAGAGTTACCTATTATCTTCTGAAATTGCATTGTAGGTTTGCAATTCTAGTATCTGAGAGTAAACAACAAACGGATTTCAGCTTGAGGACAGCCAGGACTACACAGGTAGACTTTTAGCTGAAAAGAAAAATTCCAAAGAAAAACAACCATAAACAAGCACCAGAAGACACACTGAACTATCCTAATGTACTACGCTATTATGTAGTGATCATCATGCAAGTCCACCATCAACTGCTCTTGCTGCAGGGAATCATGGCGCCCAGATGACTGGCATTAGGACATGAATGAGCACTGCCACTGCTGTTTGTCCATTCTGTATTTCTTTTTAAACGTTACTCCTTCCAGGTTAGGCTTCATTTTGCTAGCTATTTCGATTATTGATTGCTTGATAAAACAGAATATAAAAATCGAGAGGAAAAGAACATATTCTTTTTTTACTTTTGTGTTATGAAAGGAAATGATATTCAGAAGAAAAGACACTTAATAGATAAAAATCATTTTTAACACAATAAGGAAATCCTGTTTTTCTTTAAGAGGAAATCAATTTCCACAGACAAGTCACAGTAATTCTGCCAGAATGTTCTTGAGATTGGAAGATGATTTGAGGTTTCATTTTATTGGTTACGCTACAACTCCAGTGTCTGAATACTACAGTAACTTAAGCCCATGCATGGAAATGTTTTCCAGTGGAGAGCAATCAGATGATTGATTGATATCCCCTGGAAAGTTCTATTTCGTTTTCAGTCTCACAGAAACACAGAATGATTTGCCTCTTGTTCCAGCAGAGAGTCTGAGTTACATGAGTCATTTATCCAGACAAAGTTTAGATTTATCATGTGGAGGATTGTCATCTATAAATAATAAGCATGGCAAGCATATCCTTCATCTATCACTTACCAAGACCCATTATATTGTAATAAATGTTAATTAACCTGAGTTAAATCACATTTTAACTAATTTTATGAATTTTTAAATACATTATGATATATAGATTTTAAAATATATCTAATTTGAAAGTTGTGTTTTCCTAGATGTCCTTATATAATATGCAAGAAATTATAAAAATTACCTAAGAATTTATTGATAATTTGATATTTTATTATACTATATATTTTCTTATGGACCAACTTGTCTAAATAAAAAATATATATTTCTTATTTTAAGAGTAGATTTTATGGGAGATCAAAACTGGTTGTATAAACAGAGCTAGACAAATTCCTGCTATAGACTGAGAACAGTTGATATTTAGTCAGACCTCATAACTAGGGGTACATGCAGTCAAGTTTAATACCTACTACACACTTCAGCCCTATGAATGAGCCATGGCAATACACTCAAGCATCAGCATCAGCATCAGCATCAGCATCAGCATCAGCGATGACACCAATTTCAGCTATGGTACTAATGAAGCAGCAGCCAGAATTAAGATAAACCACCACAAGCTACAGAAGAAGAAAATCAAAGAGTCTCCTGGGTTGAAAAAAGACCAGCCTAATTCTCAAACCAAAGTCAGGAACAATGAAATTGCGCAGTACTACATCACTTCAGATTAAGCAACCATCTCGTGAGGTAGGGCTTGTCCCAGCACTTTTGAACCCATTTGCTATCACTGTGTTCTCCTCTAAAAATTCATGTTGTTCTATTTCTCTGTTTTTACTGACAGGAAATTTCTACACATGGGTTTTGCTCAGTAACATGGTTTTATTGTCTCTATAGTTGGAGGAAAAAGTAACTATCAAATCACTAAAAGTAACTATCAAATCACTAAAATCACAGTTACCACTTAGCATATGTAAAAATTAATGTTAAAGCAAATATATTTCATTTCTGTAAAAATTTATTGATAAATTTAAGAAATGAAACTAATTGTCTTAGAGTAAAAAGTTATAAATAACATACCATTAGAAATTAAAAATATTAATTATCTGGAAGCAAAGCTCTAGTGTAAACAAGGATCAAGGCTAGAATCTTGGGGTTGGCCAAAATACAGCTGTGGTTGCTGCAATTCACTGGACTGTTATCCGTAGGGCTTAAACCCTGGGCATTATTAGATCCAGAAGACCAGAAAGTCTGCTGTGAGCTTGTGCCTCCTAGATATGTTATGGATATTTCATCCCAGATGTAAAATAAGCAGAAGGTGAGTGATAATAATTTACATAAATATTAGGAGAGTAGATACTTTAAGATAGCCATGCTAAAGGTTGAATACAACATTTTTTTTTTTTTTTTTTTTTGGTTTTTCGAGACACAGGGTTTCTCTGTTTAGCCCTGGCTGTCCTGGAACTCACTTTGTAGACCAGGCTGGCCTCGAACTCAGAAATCCGCCTGCCTCTGCCTCCCAAGTGCTGGGATTAAAGGCGTGCGCCACCACGCCCAGCTTCAACATTAAATTTTAATAGTTGTATTTATAGTAGAAAAGTAATCTCAGATTAAAAAATAGTTGGTACTTGAAAGTTAATCATGAATTCTGAATATACTGAAAAACAAATAATTGAATTAGCATTCATTTAGAAAATAAATGATAGTCATAAGAAATTGTTCTTCAACCAATATGAGGAAGATTTCATTTATAATGCTGTCAAGTGGCTTGCTCAATTCAGACTCATACTAGACTGCTGAGTATAGAGTTCTTTTTGGCCCTATAATTTTGGTTATATCAGTAACTCAGACGTGTTTCTCTTGTCATTGACATGTCTTTGTACTGTGACAAGTGTATATATGTGTGAAAGAAAAATAATGATGTTGTGAAGAGAAATAAAAATGAAGCAACAGTGAGAGCAATGTTAATAACTGTTCTAGGGAAAGGGAAGCCGGGAGCCAGGAGGGAGGGAGAAATAAGGTTTAGTGCAGCACACGGCACTCACCGTGGGAAGGTCCAAACAGTGACAAAAGACACATAACTGGATTTCAGCTTTCCCCCACACTTAAGTATACCATCAAATTATTGTGGAATAGCTCCTTCCTTTCATTTGAGAGTTGAACTATTGATCTGTATAATCCCTGACTCAGACTCAAAAATAGAATCCTTATATATCTTTTGTTTTCAATTGTTTCCTATCATTTTTATTTTTTTGAGATTATAATTTCAAAACTTTTCTCCTTTTCATTTCCTCCCTCCACACATCTCATCTTTGCTCATTTTCAAATGCAGGGCTTCGTTTTTAATTGTTGTAGCATGCATATATTTATACACACACACACATATATAGAATATATATAGTCTCTCTCTCTCTNATATCCTTAAATATAAGGTGTTCAGTCTATATCTATATACAGTTGTTTGTATGTTTCCAGGGTTGACTGTGTCATATTGAATAACTAATTGCTATGCTCTTCCCTGGGAAAGATTATTTCTTCAGTCTTCATTCCTTAGTTGTTTGTAGTTCCTTATGTAAGGTTGAAACCTCATAGGCTTTTTAAAATTTGCTTTGGCAAATACCTAAATCTCCTTCAAGCAACAAACAGGTAATGAAAATATGGTACATATACACTATAAAATACTATTCAGCTTTAAAGGAAAATCACATAATGCATATTTCAGGTAAATTGATGGACCTAGAAAATATTATATTGATTAAAGTAACTCAGACTGAATGATAAATGTATGATGATCTCTATGACAGGCAGCCTCAAGCTTCAAATCTTTAAGCGTAAACACATAGTTGGAGTAAATGCAGAAATCAGGAAAGTATGAAAGCTTTGTTTTCAATTTTTAACTAAAGTTTTTATTTTAACATATTATTCATATATATTTGGTAGCAAACATTTGATGAGTGGTATATTAATCATCAGTCTGCATAATAAGTTAGATGGAACACAGATTTGCACCTCATACAAAGTCTATATGGCTGGGATATTGGAACTTAATGTCCTAAGGTTGTAATTAAACATTAAGGGTGTAATTCCTACAGACCACATGAAGCTAAAAGTCCTTTCACAAGCTTAGGTTCATCACAGGGTTATTCAAAGTGAAAGCAGCCCTCCACACCAAATAAGTCATTCAATGAAGTATGGAAGACAAAAGCCTCAGCCTTTGCCAACCAAATCTCAGAAGTGACATATATCAGTTTTAGTGTAGCCTGTCCATTAGAAACAAGTCAACATATGTAACCCTTACACAAAAGTCCTACACTGAGCCATAATTTAAGGTCACCACACAGCTACTGGTCTGTAGCCACCCCCATCCTTGAGCAGGCTGGCTCAGACCTGTTCTGCCACTGAGGAGACCACTTAGGGTGGAGTATTCAGACCTAGATAGGGCTATTGTTCTGCCACCTCCCTGCAATCCACTGAGAGGCTGAACCTGTCTTCCTGAGACATTCCTGAATAAGCAACAGCCTGGCAACAAAGTGAGGGAAAGCCTAGCAATAAAGCAAGGAGATACCTCCTCCTGGTATGGTGGAGGATGGGTCTTCCCCCTTTATAAGCTCAGAATCTTAAGTAAACTTTGGGCCTTGATCAGTATCTTTGTCTTGGTGTCCTTTTTCTCTTGCCATCTTTTCTCCATTCAGTCCCAGCCTCCCCTTCAGGAACCCAGTTCATGTAGCCACAGGCAGCTATACTGGTCTTCAACATCTGATAGCTCTTTACACATAAAATACATCAACTCTCACATCCCCCTAAAGATTAGCATTTCAGTGTTTTCTCAAGGTGCTTAGTCTCATTGTTCCAGTCAAGTCCAACCATAGTTATGAGATCTGGATTATTTTCATCACATGTTGAATAGAGCTCTTGTTGGTCTGTAGTAGATAACTATTGGGTCTCCAAAAACCCAACACACAGTAAAGTAAGACAGATGATGCAGACATTCAGAAGCCACTGGTCTGCAGCAGCTTGGATATTCTATCATACAATGTTACACCTAAGATGAAGATGAAGAAGCAGGTTACTTTTGGTAAGATGGTCATTTCCACTATGTTAATCCTACTGACTCATGAACATGGTAGATCTTTCCATCTTCTAATATCTTCTTCAGTTTCTTTCTTTAAGGACTTGGAGTTCTTATAGTACAAATCTTCCACTTGCTTGGTTAGAGTTACATCAAGATATTATTTATTCATGGCTACTATAAAGGGTGACATCAAGATGTTTTATATTATTCATGGCAAGTGTAATGAGTGTTGTTTCCCTAATATATTTCTCAGCCTGCTTATTATTTGTATAAAGGAGGGGTGCTGATTGCTTTGATTTAATTTTGTGCAATCAGGATAAGGTGTGGGGAGAGACAGGGGAGATAGCCAGGTGGCTAAGAGAATGAATAGAAATCTGCAACTGATGTGAGTCCCCACATCACAGGTGGGGAACATCTTAATGTTGTGACAGAGAACTGGGATAGGGGAGGTGCCAAAGAATCAATGTAGGTGTCCTTAGCTCACAGCATTGGGGATGTAGAACCTGAAGAGAGCACTTACTGTAACCAGGCAGAAACCCCAGTGGAATGATAGGGACACCAATGTACCCATAAAACTTTCGACCCAAATTTTTTCCTATCTACAAGAAATGCAAGGATGGGGGATAAAGCAGAGATTGAAGGAATGGCCAATCACAAACTGGCCAAACTTGAGACCCATACTATATTAATGACACTCTGCTATACTTGCAGACAGGAGTCTAGCATGGATGTCTTCTGAGAGGCTCCTCCCAGCAACTGATTCAGACAGATGCAGACAACCTCAGCCAAACAGTGGGTGGAGCTTGGGAACTCTTATGGAAAAATAAGGGAAAGATTTTGGGTCCTGAAGGTGATAGGAATTCCATAGGAAGGCCAACAGAGCCAACTAATCTGGACTCTTGGGGCCCACAGAGACTGAGGCACCAACCAAAGAACATGCCCAGGCCAGACCTAGGCCTCTCTACTCATATGTAGTTGATGTCCATTTGGTCTTGAGGTGGGTTCTGAACAACTGGAATAGGGGCTATCCCAAAACCTTTTGCCTGTACCTGTATGTGAGAAATGTTCTTCTAGCTGAGCTGCCTTGTCTGGCCTCACTGGGAAAGGATGCACCTACCATGGCAGAAACTTGCTGTACCACTGATGGGAACATAGCCAGGGGGGCATCACCAGCTCAGAGGAGAAGGGGAGGGAGAATTGGGGGAAGGATTGTGGGAGGGGCTAACCAGAACAGAACAGTGAGTGGGATATAAAGTGAATAAGTAATAAAATTGCATTACAAAGAAAAGATTAAGCAGAATTCCTGTAGCTTTTGGCTTTACCTGCTGAGCTAGGATTCTTTACTCTGAGTCATTATTCTCCTGCCTAGCTCCCTCTGGCTCTGCAGTAGAACTCAGGGTTGGGGATGCTCTCTAATTTCAGTTGTTTCCATTCCCCTCTCTCAAGGGGGCATTTCTGCAAATATAACTTTTAAGCATTTCATAGTCTCTTACAGATCATCTTGGAATTTAAGTCAATTCACAAAAGCCACATTCAAGTGTCTACAGAGATAAACTCTTCTCTATTCTGGGATCCTACATTCATTACTAAACCAGTAATGCTATCCTGAAGCTATAATGAAATTTCAGAGGTCATGCTTGTATGTGGGAGATGAGGGGTGGGGTGGGGGTGGGGTGTCCATTCTTCAGATTTGTAAGGGCTTTGAGCTGCCAGCATTTTTTTTTTATGGTGTCTTAATGAAAAGTTTTATTGTCATGTCTGCTTTCATCTTTATATTTCTTGGAAGCAATTTAGATGTGATCCTTGCTCTCAGCCAATTCTCAAACATCATGGATTCCTAAAGAAGCAATCACCATTACCAAATCCTTTTTGCTTAATAATTCTTCCTCTAAATTTCCTCCTTATTCCTGGATCCTACAACACAGTAGTAGGAGAAACCAGGTGGTATCTTCTTGACTCTCCTGAGACTTTTTTTTTTTTTTTTTTTTTTTTGGTTTTTTGAGACAGGGTTTCTTGTGTAGCCCTGGCTGTCCTGGAACTCACTTTGTAGACCATGTTAGCATCAAGCCCCACGTGACCCTCTACCTGCATTGCCAGGACAACCACCTTCAATCCCACAGCCCACCTGGCTCAGTCTCCACCCTTAGTGGTGTGACGTCATTCTCCCTATAAATTGGGAAGACACCCCCTTCTCGCTCTCTTTGTCCTCTTCTTCTTCTCTCTCTTCTCTCCCCCTCTATCTCTTTCTCCTCTTCTCTGCCCCCTCCCCCACCCGCTCAATAAACCTCTCCACGTGGAACCCCCTCAGCCTGGTCTGCTGCCTGGTTATTCGCCCAAACACACTGATATTTTTATCAATATTGGTGCCGTGACTCCGGATTAGAAAGGCGATAAAATCGACAGCCACCAGTGCTGAGGGGCACCCCCCCCAGCGGAAGCAACTTCAGACACAGCATTCCAGCATTCCTGGTAAGAATCCAACCGCCCTGCACTCTCCGCGCAGTGGCTACACTCCCCCCTCCACTCCTCCCTCTAGGTGGAGCCTCGCCGAGTGTCTGCCCGTGTGCTGGGATTAAAGGCATGTGCCACCACGCCTGAGACATCTTTTTAAGTATATCATCTTGTCTGTTGAGAATTCTTTTTCATTTTCCTCCACCAACAAAGCTGTTAAAATTCACTAGGAACACACTGTGAGATAAGGATTTCTTTTCCTTCTCTATTTTCAAACATGACTAACAACATTTATTCAAGATCTGAACTGCAGCCTATTGAAGACGATATTTGATCTAGCAACAGTTTATTTAAGGCACAGTACACTTTCACTAGGATTCTCTTAAAAATCTGACCAGAGCCTATACTATCCCTCATGTTAGACTTTTGCTGTAGCAGTACACCACACTTAGAAACAAAATTTATATTGGTTATCCAGCATTGCTTAAAATGTATCCCCAAACCCAGTGAATTTTAATTATTTCAGTACTGTGGGTCAGGACTTCAGGCAGAGTTTATACAGGTATCTCTGTCACAGTGTCTCTTGATGATATTTTGCCACTCCTGAGACCCCAAGCTACTGATAAAGGGTCCTTCCATAAGGCTACTGGTAATCCACAGAAATCACAGTCATCACTTGGACCTCTCTAAACACCTGTGTCATGGCAGGACAGATGGTTTCTCCCAAAGTAAGGAAACCTGATTATAAGTCTGAAGTTACACTAAAAAATAATCTTGGAAGAAATTGCTCATTATTTTTTTTTGTATTTTTTTTTTCATGTAAAGGTAAGACAATAAGAGAGAGACTCTTTAAGAAATCATGGGTAAACAGAGGTAGGTGATCACGAGCATGATTTTAAGTCAGCCTGCTACAAGTGCCTGTTGGGACTACCTCATTCCGTACTTGCTCTGGTTTCATTGTTCTGCAAAGGAAGGGGTTATGAGCTCGGTGTTCTACTTCTTGCAGTTAACAGATGAAAGTAGAATCTTCTTTAATGATGGGGAAATAGATGACATCATGAGAGTAGAGGTTCCAAATGGTAACTAGGGCTTCACAGAAATAAGGATAATCACAAAATGGTTTGAGTGCTCTACATTATCATGGAATACCTTTGCTATCCCATATGGAGTAATCCCTCCCAGAAAGCCTCCATATTGAGGCTTTCTGATTATGAAATTTTTAAACTTTTTCCCTCATTAACTTATTTATATATTCACTTTACAGGTTGATTACAGCCCCCTCTCTCCTCTCCTCAAATTCCCAACCCACCACCTTTCCCCCATTCCTCAAAAAAGGAGAGCCTTCCCCTCATGGGTACCAACCCACCCTGACACATAGAGTCCCAGCAGGACTAACTGCATCCTCTCCCACTGAGGCCAGACTAAGCAGCCTAGCTATGATAAAGGGAGCAAAGTTTGTCCTGGCTACGAGAAGTGCAGGGATAAAAATGGAGCAGAAATTGAGGGAATGGCCAACCAATGACTGACCCAACTTGAGTCCTACCCTATGGGAGAGAGCCAATCCCTGACATTATTATTGATACTCTGCTATGTTTTCACACTGGCATACCTAGCATAACTTTTCTTCTGAGAGGCTTCATCCAGAAACTGATGGACACAGATGCAGAGACATACATCCAAACATTAGGCAGAGCTCATGGAGTCTTTGGAAGAATTGGGAGGAGGATTAAGTGAGTCAGAATGGCCAAGGACACCACAAAAGACCTTCACAGTAAACTAACCAAGGTCTGTGAGAACTCAAAGAGACTGAACCACCAAAGAGCTTGCAGGGACCCCTGCACAGATTTATTAAGTGTGCAGCTTCTTTTTCATGTGTGACCCCTAACAATTAGAGTGGAGGCTGTTTCTGACTCTCTTACCTGCCTTTGGATCCCTTTCCCAAAACTGTGTGTCCTGTCTCCACAATTTTAAGAAATGACTGTATTTTCTTGTGACTGCCCCTCTTGTATTGTAAAATAAAATGAAAGTGGAAGCAGACAACTAGAGTGTTACCTGGTAAGACTATTCTCTTTTCATCTGCCACAATAATGAAAAGCAAGCTGGAAAATGATCAAATATCTCATTTAGATTTATAAATTATATTTTCCCAGAGATAGTCAAATAGCTGGTGATAGCTACAAAATCAATGACTCTTAGTCACATTTGCTTATGAAGCTGGGACAGCTACTTGGTTGATAGAAGACTCAGCAACCAAGAAGGCAAGTGGTTTGCTGAGTGGAAGAAAATGTATAGAAGAAGATGAAAGTATAGGACCTGTTAAAGCTATGAGATACTTATACCATCAAGTAATCAAGAGCTCCACAGTTTACCCTGGATATTTCCTGTCACATCATGGTACCTTCCATTATAAAAAAAATATATTCTACACTTTTATAGGTGTGAAGGGCTGCTCTTGTTGATAATTTTCTCATATTAATTTATGACAAATAGAAATTAAGTAAACCCTTGAGTGAAGCACAATGAATCTATCCTATTTTTTTAATCTATAAGTATTCACCATTCAATCAACACAGAATATTGTCTATTAGGGAAATAATGTAGCTTTGGAATAATAACTATGCTATGAATTTTTTCCAAATTTGAATGACACACAGTGCCCAAGCGTCAGCTTTGCACTACACAGATGGCATTCGATTTATTTATCTAGACAGTCATCCTGGACAGACATTTCATTTAAGGTGAACTGTGAGATGGGGCAGCAGTTAGCGTCATACTCTTAGGCTGGGCAGCATAGATCACAGCAGCTGTCCATAAGCTATAGGGATCCTTAGAACTCATGTGTGATTTGTGTCTTTGTCTTTGCATTATCCCTACTACTGCATCAGTGGGGAAAACAGAGTGATTGCACACATGTGCAAACACAAAGAAAAGATATTTTAAAACCCGTAATATATATGCAGACATGTAATATTAAATTGAATATTGGTTGACATTTTTCTTACCATGACAAGATTATGCTACATATTACTTGCGAAGTTCTTTGAGTATTTGTATTGTCTGGATAACATATTCAGACAAATGGATCTATTCCTTTCTGCGTGAGCATTCAGATATTTTATGACTCTGCTTAATTGTACCTTATGTTACTTAACAGTCATGAGCCTAAAATCTTTAGTTGCAGTAAAACTGCTTCATAAAAAATTCTACACAAACTGTGGAAATTATGCAAATATAACTTTCAGGAAGTTATTTTCTTAAGTAGAAAATATCTAACACAAAGCCTCATCTGTTGTGTTCAAACATGAGGAGATTGTACGATTTAGGTCGTTTTCTTTAATGATATCCTATGAGCCTCCAAATTTTGAATACTCTATGCCAAAAATGAAAAGTCAGTGTACGTTACTGTGGGAATATATGAAGTTTGGAATGGATGTGGTATTGACAAAACCACCACAGTGCCTCAGACCCTTGAGAAAGGTGAAGCCTTCTGCAGACTGGACTTGGAAGAAGGGCATGGGTGTCTTCCCTTGGTTCTATATGGATGACAATAATGTATGCAGAGAACATCAACCACAACTACCACATTCCAAAGGGATGCAGTCAGAGGCTGCTCTCTTACAGTCCATCTACTGAGATTAGCTAGTTGCCTCCTACCAGTTTGTGATATATATAATAAACATGCTAAGTTTCAGTGCCACTGCTGCAATACCATCAAAGCACATTGCCCATTCTTTATAAGATCTGCTCAGTGTCTTCCTGTCACTTCGTCATGTCTTCCCATTCAGGTCAATCCTAAAGTTGAGCAGATCATGGCAGATAATATGTATATATACTTTTTTTCCTTCCCAGGATGCATCTCCAACCCCAGTGCAGTCTCTAACAGAGCAAACTCATATTGCCTTGTAACCTGGAAAACTTTTCAGAATTCCTCAGAAAAGCACAATCTATCTTCTGTCTATCTTGTTTCTAAGCAAGCTTTCCAAACATTTTGAGTTTCACCCTTTCTCTAAACCCTTTCCCAAACCAAGTGGCTGCCTGCCACCACCAGGCCTACTTCCATGCATTCTTAGAAGACATAAACTCTCCATTATCTTCTGCTGGGCAACTGTCAAGATTTACAGCTAGCTTTCAATGAAAGTTTTCTTTTCAACTTTCATAAGATAATCCTAGAACATCAAGATGATTATATATATATATATATATATATATATATATATATATATTCATAAATATTTTCAACAGCTTTATCTTTTTTTCTATGAATATATATATATATATATATATATATATATATATATATATTCATAAATATCTTCAATGGCTTTATCTTCCTTTCTCTGACACAACCCTTATAGGACTCCACACAATTGACAAGTATCATTCTCTCTCTCATTGTTCCTCAAAATAATGTTCCCTTCCACATGTCTTTCCTTTTTTGTCTGCTCATAATGGCCTCTGTTCTAAGAAAATCTGACTCAAGGTTTAAAAATTTAGTTTGAAGTTACAGTGAAATCTTAGTGTCACACCTTTATATTGACTTAAAAAGGTATGATACCAATTTCAAATCCATCTTTGTATTTTATAATCAAACACAGCACACAGATGTACACCTTTTCCCATCCACATATATCTACACAATATTTTTCCCCATTCTTCACTAGATTGAATATTCCTTGAAGAAAGCAAATATGATTAAATTTACTTTGCAAGCTCACTTGGTAATAGCAAATATTTCAAATACACTGAAAATTCTGAATGGAGAAATGGAAAGTGGAGATAAAGGGGAGATATTCTCTTACAGGTGTTCACACTTCGGATCCTAACAAATAAGAATAGCAACCCAACACAGGTCCTCAGGCTATCCCTGTGCACCTACACTTGAGGGAGGCTTGGATAAAATACATCTATGCTGAGGAATGAGATGTTTATGGTCAGGAAATATGGAAACAACATCCTCTTCAGGACACTCCAACATTTAGTAAGTGCTGGGGACTGTATGCAGTGATTCAGAATAGTTTAAGGAGATGAAATGTTACATTAGAACTCACTTTTATGTAAAAATAACACAACTGCTCAAACAAGAAGAAAAACAACAGATTTCTCAAATTTTATTTCTGTCCAGGTTAGGGCTATCACTGTTGTGATGAAACACCATGAACAACATGGTTAGGGGAAAAGGGTATATTTATAAGGCGAAGGCTTCCACATCAGTCTTCATCATGGAAGAAAGTTAAAAAAAAAAGTGCATGTGTGTATATGTGTGTGTATGTGTGTACATATGTGTTAGGGAGAGTGTATGTGCATTTGTGTTAACTTGCATGTAAAGGCCAGAAGACAGTGCTTTGTTTTTCAGCCCCCTGCTTACTGTCCTTGTTGTGTTTTTAAGACTAGACATCTCACTGAACCTGAAGTCCATTGATTTGTCTAGAGTGTCTGGACCAGGAGCTTCTCTGTAACATTGTTAGCACTGGGACCTCTGGAGGAAACTTTGAATGTTCAGCTAGTCATTTGGTGCTGGGGATTCGACTCAATCCTCATATGTGTTTGACAGGAAGTCTTACCATATACAGCTTGTCACATGATGCAGGGGATTCAAATTTGGACAAACTTGCATATGTGGAAGGCACTTTATTTTTTTCCCCTTTTAACATCTCTCTAGCCTCTCTGTTAATTTTTAAAACATCTATAGATATCCAGACCTTAATTTTGAGCTAGATTAATAAGGTCTGTGCTATGAAGGACTTAAAGTGCTACATAAAATTGAAAAGTTTTGAAGATGATTGCAGATTTCATGTGGTAGGAAAGGAAAATGAGCTCATCTCCTGCTAAATGGTAATGATAAAAGCTCAATAGAGGCATTAATCACAAGTTAAAAAGAATAAAGTCACATACTCATACCCTAAGGGAACATAATATCATAGTTTGGCTGTTTTTAAAAATAATTTATTGATTGAATTAATCTTCACTTTTCAATCTAAAATAGCAAATTTAACTTCACTGACTATTTCATCTATTATGTGATGCATATCTTATTCTAAATAAGCAATAATTATGATTTTAAATTAGTCCAATTTGTCACAGTAAAATCCTTAAAATATTCACATTTTAAAAGTCTTAGTATAACATTTTTTCACTCATAATCATAATGTTAAAATATATTGATTTTGAAGAAACTATTTATAATTTATACCTACTTTAGTCATATATGTGTGTGTGTGTGTGTGTGTGTGTGTGTATATATATCTATATATATCTATATATATCTATATATATCTATATATATCTATCTATCTATCTATCTATCTATCTATCTATATATATATATATCTTGAATTGAATTTTTAAAATATCATTAGATCTGGAAAACTTAAATGCTTTGCTTTTTATTCGGATATGTGTATATATATATATATATATATATATATAGAGAGAGAGAGAGAGAGAGAGAGAGAGAGAGAGAGAGAGAATACAAATTTCCAATATTTAGAATTTTGCATTTTCAGAATTACATTCACACACATATATAAATATCACGTAGTTGTACATTTCTAAGTGAACTATTGAATTTATGTTTTCTGTATGACTTAAACTTAAAGGCAGTTTTGTTTTGTTTTGTTTTGTTTTTGTTTTTCTGGGTTTTTTTGTTTGTTTTTTTTTGTTTGTTTTTTGTTTTTTGTTTGTTTGTTTGTTTGTTTTCCGAGACAGGGTTTCTCTGTATATCCCTGGATGTGCTGGAACTCACTTTGTAGACCAGGCTGGCCTGAAACTCAGAAATCTGCCTGCCTCTGCCTCCCGATTGCTGGGATTAAAGGCGTGTGCCACGCCTGGCTAAAGGCAGGATTTTTACATTTTAGTATTTATGGTCATATGATCATGGGCAGCTGAGAAGCAGCTGTTTTTATAACAAAGCATTTAATGACTTGCTTGGTGGTTTGTAAACAGGCATGTGTTCCAGTGATGCCACAGAAGATGGCCAATGCTACAAATCACACTGTATATATATTTTTTTAAATGGTAAGCCATATGCACTTATTCTGCTCCTAAGACCCTGCAGTTTGAATCTTAAATGTCTTCTGGAAGTTCATAAGCTAAAAACTTGGTCTCTCTTCAGCCAAGGGCAAGCCCAGAAGGATAATGCCCACTTCTTGAGAAGAACTGTTGATGCCCAGAAGTGTTGCTCAGTGACCGAAAGAATCTTTAAAGGACTGGGCCTAGTGGGATGAAATTAGGTTAATGTCAGTAGTAGCCTTTCCTTTATGTCTGTCTTCATTTCCCAGACATGAGGAACATAATTTTGCCCAAGCACATTCTCTTTGACATGATGCGATTGCCTCACAGGCTCAAAGGTAATTGGCCTAATTAAGCATGAATTGAGTCCTCTGCAATGTTAAAACCAAGCAGATGTTTCCATCTTTAAGTTAATTTTTCAGGCATTTTGTCACTGTAGTGGAGAGCTGAAAAAGACAAGTCAATGAAAACAAACAAACCCAACCCCAGAGCTCTCATGTTACAGGGGCTCAGAGAGAGGTCATTCTGAAGACATCACAGCCCAGCAACAAAGACTTACATTACCCCTCAGTAGACACAGTTTCATGAGGTTGTTTTTGGTTTTGTTTTTCAGTTTTACAGAACAAAGAAAGTCTTAAATCAAGGTAAGTTTAGAACACATTGGTGGGTCCATCAGAGTAACAGTTACTGCAAGATGGAGGGAAATAGACTATAAACTTCAGATATTGTCTTGTGACATTGTTAGATCTTGAGTTGGAAGAAGATAGTGTTCTGCTAAGTCAATAGATGCTAAAAAGTTTATATCTATTGTCACAAACTGCTAGTTTTGATATGGAGTAGTGCAAGGAATGGCTGCTCTGGAGGGCTAAATCTGGCCTAAGATAATGTCTTTGGACCTGAAACACTGCAGTCTCTCCACAGTACTGAAATTTTAATCAGTGGATCATTCTCTGAAGATAAGGCTTATTTTCAGGAGTTTGTGTTCACAGATGGAATATTTAATTCCTCTTTAGTTCTTTCTTTTATCAATAAAATCATTTCACTAAGGTACTTTGTAGGGTTTGGGTTGTTAATGTATTTGCTTTTTTTGTTGTTGCATTCCCATCTCCTTAACAAAATGGATATAGTTTTCAAGGTTTCCTCTCCATTCCCTGAGAATAATTGACAATACATCAGTGATAAACTATCACAGACCATGAAATACAACTTATTCAGTGATAAATCAAACAGCACACATTTAAATGGGTCCAGTCTTCTGGGAAAACAAGATGAAAATGACAATTCAAGGTATCCTTTTCTTTACTATCAAGTTAAGAGTGCAGAGGATGTGGACAGAAGAAAGTTATTGTTAACGATTTGAAGAGAAGTATTGGTATCTGAAAGTGTTGTTCAGCTTACATAATCATAGAGGTTTGTAGTTAACCTTGACAAATCTATGTTATTACAGGTGTTAGGGAAAAATACAAAGTATTCATGAAGAGAGAGAAAATGGCCAAAAAATATTTAAGAAAAAATTAATTTAGAAGAAAGTTATAGGGTCCTACTAAAAGGGTTAATGAACAGAGTCTCTCCCCAACCGAGGAAAGATTTGCAATTGCTACCTGCTGGAGAGGGAAGAGTCAGTGTTTTCCAGTGGATTGACACTGGCTATATCAACTACATACCATGGTGGGACCCATGATCAGGAGTTGGATGAAACAAAAATAAAATAAAATAAAATAAAATAAATCACCATATTCTTTGTTATTGTTCAGGGTTGGAAGGTTGCTTGGTTATTTGGTTTTGATTTCTGTGCTTTTGTTTTGGTTGGGTTTGGTTTGATAACTTTGCCTTATTGGATTTTGTTGTTGTTGATGATGTTGTTTTTTGAGAAAGAGAGAGGAAATGAAAGTTGGATAGGTAGGGAAGTGGGAAGGATCTGGGAGGAACATGAAAATACAATCAAATTATCCTGTAGGAAAAATTTAATAATAATAATAATAATAATAATAATAATAATAATAATAATGACAAAATATGGGACTGTAAGTCAGTCACAGTACACTGCAATTTTAGGTTCATTTTGCCCTACTGAAGCTCCTGAACCACTGCATGCAACAACAAGGCTGCTCTGGCACACTGCCGTGCCCTTCTCACTACAGCATGTATTATATTTTCCAGTCTGACATACATTTTATTCTCTTTGAGAGCAAGATCTATACCTTCCTCATGTTTATAGCACCACAGGATCTTATGGAAGGATTAAGTACATATTCATAAATTAAACAAACTAGTGCAATCGCATTGAGTACACACTGGAAAACACATTTAAATTCCCTTGGTTCAGTATAATATTGAAATCTTTATAATATTTAATTTCTTTTTTCAGGATATTTGATCACATTGCAAACCTCAATATTGTGCTACTTACTGAAAAAAAAATTCTAGTGGTTGTGTGACTGAGCATTTAGCACACACTTTAATCCCTCTGGCTGGAATACAGACACACCCTTAGTACACACCTTTCATCACAAACAATGACTGCAAAGTTAGTTTGTAGAAGAAAGCACCATGTTTGAAAGTGATGTCTAATTGAGTGGCAAACAAAGAAACAAATCAGAGAAAGATTTGATGGAATAGAATACATTCAATTCTCAGAGGAAGAGGTAAGAGCCTACTTAAGAGAGCAGTACAGAGAGAGAGCAAGAGCACAAGTGAGAAAGAGAGCAAGAGAGAGAGGGAGGGAGGGAGAGAGGGAGGGGATGAGGAGGGGAAGGGTAGGGAGAGGAGTGGGAGAACAATCTAGATACAGATAAAGACAGAAGCAAGAAAATGAGGAGTTAGAAGATAGGACATATTGCCAAAGTTAGTATGAGGCCAAGCAGAGCAATTCAGAAGAAGCTGAAAGCAGCCAGAATCAGTTATCATAGGGAGGAGTTTTGAACCAGAACAGCTGAGTTGACCAGCCAGTCATAGATCAGAAAGAAAAAAGGAAGGAAAGAGCTTACTCAGCAGCAAGTCTAAGAGGCAGAAAATACTCTAGGCCTAGATTAGATTTTATGGAGGCTAGATTATGGAGGATAGAAGCTTCCAGGAAGAGACCTAGGTTAGGAGATGGAAGCAGTAAGCCTTGGACATGACAATTACTACAGGTGAATAAAAGATATTTTAACAATTTAATTTTTGCTATCAAATGTAATTCAGTTCTCTTCCTCCTCCTCCTGGGAGCAAAGGATTTCTTGTAATAGTTCACTACTTTCAATCAGTTCACTATACTTCTTTCCCAAATCCAATTCCATCTGCTCTATGGTTGAACCACATTTAAACAGAAAAAGGAAATAGATCTAAATGGAAGAACCCTACAGTAGAGCTCTCAACTGCTCAGCTTAATGCTATGAAACCTGAACAGCAAGCTTGAGTAGCAGGCTCTTGTTTCTGGCATCACAGAGCTCCCCTGTGGTTGCCTAATACTCAGAGTCAATATAGATTCATTGAGTACATGGAATCTGACTCTTTCCTGCTCTCCTGCTTCTCTGATAAGTAACTTTCTAGAGCCAATCAGCACTTGGGCATTACCATTTACATAATTTCACTAGAAGCCAAGACAACCTATGAGAAACCCTTGTAAATATTCTTATATAAAAGGAATTTTTTTTTTTGTTTTGTTTTGTTTTTCGAGACAGGGTTTCTCTGTGTAGCCCTGGCTGTCCTGGAACTCACTCAATAGACCAGGCTGGTCTCGAACTCAGAAATCCACCTGCCTCTGCCTCCCGAGTACTGGGATTAAAGGCGTACGCGCCACCACGCCCGGCTGACTTTTCTTAATAGTAGGAGAAAAACTGTTTTCTGAAATTACTTAAAGTTTTAAGTCTGAGTTTTAATATATATATATATATTTTTAGTTTAAACAAGCTATTCATATTCAAGTACTAGGAGAAATACATACAGGCATCTTATGCGTTCTACATTTCATTGTCTTAACTAATGCTCAGTGAGAAACACTTAAGGAAACTTAAGGAGTACTTATATTTCCATGAGTAGTTAATGGAAACTTAAAACATCCAGATCACGTTGCTAGGTGATTTTTAGAGGATACAACACACACACACACACACACACACACACACACACACACACACACACACGAACACACAGTGTGTTTTGATGGTAGGGAACAGAGACAGTGACAAGACACAGAAAGCTCGGTAAACATGCATTTCTTGCAGTTCACAATTTGATATTTACAAGTACTAAGAAATGGTTTTCATAGTTTTCTCAGAAAAGTGTCAAGCCAATAAGTTTGTTTTCCATAAGCATTTCAACATTGCCATTTAAGATTACTTAATGCATTACATAAAACTGTTGAGAAGAACAGAAATAGAAACTGGTCAAGTAAGGCAGGAATCTTGAGGCAGGAGGTCTCAGAATATCTTGATGGAGTCCAGAAATGCAAAAGATAGTTCTGCTTCCTTTTGCTTTGTTATTTCCTATTTAAGCCTCTCAGCCTAAAAGCTACTCCTGATTAATGACTGAGACAGAGAGGAAGCACTTGACACTTGATTGAGCCAAATAGACCATCCTACTCCCTTTCATCCTTTACCACAGTTACTGTCATAAGTCCTGTCAAAAGCTCCAGAGAATTTTGCTTTCCTATTTTATGGAACTGCTCCTGACACATGGGAACTCTGATCATCACCGCCTATCTCTCTTTACATGTAATCAATATGCTTGTATTATGCTCCTTTGTTCACAAACTTCATTTTTTAAAATTGGTGACTAAGAACCTAAAAGGCACTTGCTTAGGGTAGGTTTGTACGCTGTTTAGTTTCTGGGACCCTGGATACCTGAATAAGACTCTGTGGTTATCAAAGCTGTCCAATATCCACTCTGACTCTTAGTATAATCAGGAATATTACATAACATAAAAAATAAATGAGTAAATGATGGAAACTCCAGCCCTGAAAGCAAGCCTTTGTAAAGTAGCTAGTGTCAACATGAAAACTGAGCTCTTATCTCAAAGGGTCCTAGAGATCATTTGTTCTGGAGCCAAATAAGAGTGACTACAGCCTGGGGATACAAGTAAGGTAATGTACACTTGTATATTACCTCAACTCCAAGCTTAAACATGGAAGCAGTTTCATGAACTTTTTTTAAAAATTAGATATTTTCTTTATTTACATTTCAAATGCTATCCTGAAAGTTCCCTATACCCTCGCCCCTCCCTGCTCCCCTATCTGCCTTCTCCCACTTCTTGGCCCTGGCATTCCCCTGCACTGGAGCATATAAAGTTTGTAAGACCAAGGGGCCTATCTTCCCAGTAATGGCTGAATAGGCCATCTTCTGTTACATATGCATCTAGAGACATGAGCTCTGGGGGTACTGGTTAGTTCATATTGTTGTTCCACCTAAAGGGATGTAGACCTTTCAGGTCCTTGGGTAATTTCTCTAGCTCCTCCATTGGGGGCCCTGTGTTCCATCTTAGAGAAGACTATGAGCATCCACTTCTGTATTTGCCAGGCACTGGCATAGCCTCACTCAAGATAGTTCTATCAGGGTCAGCCACCAAACCCAGACACTATTGCAAATGGCAGCAAGATTTTGCTGAAAGGACCCTGATGAACTTTTCATAGTAAGAGAAAAAAGAAAACTTTTAAATACATTTGTGGAAAGAGTAAGGATGTGGTGCAGAGAGAAATGTCAGCTACAGGCTCAGATGGCATCTGATAACTCACCCTTTTGTTTTCCTAAAACTAGGGTCTTATTAGTTAATACATTTCAATGGATTTCTACTTTTTAGTAACAGGATATTAGGTCATACTCAGAAGTGGGCACATACATGACTGTAAAAGATACTCAGGACAGATAAATAATAATTAGTCCCCTAACCTGCCACATTATGTATTCTCCACAGCCGCTAACATTTTAATCCATCAACCAGTCTTTGCAGACACAGACTTGTTGAAGAATTCTTACTCACACTAACTTCAACTTTAAGTTTTATATAAATATTATATTAATGTATCTCATTATTGAATAATTGGCCATAAAATATTGGAAAGTGCTTATGGTTTTGCAGATAATAATTTAATATGAGACAAAAGTCATATTATGAATCTTTACAAAGTTGTAGCAGACCGTAGCATTGCTATTTAATATTTAGAAAGCAATCAATTCATATCACATTAAATATTTTATTATGTGTTATAAAATCTTGGCTTTTAGATAAGATGAAAACACTGTGTCAAACAGGAAGCATATTATAGAAACATCAACTTCTTGTTGAATATAATTTGCCAAAGTAATAACAATAATCAGCTCTTTCTCCCTCTGTTTAATTGCATAAAGAAAATCAATGGACCTTTCTTATATAACATCCTTTTAGGTGGTTCAACTTCTTGATTGGTTTATTAAACAAAAACTAGAGTTAACAGTGTTTCTACATATAATAGTCATTTTCCAAAATCTTCTGGCATTTCAATGGAGTTTTGTTTCAAATTTAATAGTACAATTTGGCAACATACATTTAAGAGTACAGAAGTAAACACACTGTGTACATTTTTCTTATTTTTATATTATCTTCAGAAGTGCCACATGCTTCCCTCACTTTGAGCATCTCCCAGTAAAGAGTGTTAATGAAATTATGCTAATGTATTTCCATCATTTGAATTCAACCATAACAAGAATTTGCTATTTTCTGACAGAAAGTAAAAGATGGGAAAGCTAATAAAGTAGACAATAATGTGGTGGGAGTAGAATAAATAAAGTGTGCATCCAAACCCTCACACCATTACTGATGCTATGTTGTGCATGCAGACAGGACCCTAGCATGGCTGACCTCTGAGATGTTCTACCAGCAGATACTAACACCAAGTCATAGCACTGAGGTCAGGGACCATTATGGAAGAATTAGGGGAAGGGTTGAAGGAGCTGAACTCTTGAGAGCTCCCAGAGACTGAGTCACCAATCATGGCTGATCTGTGACTCCTGACACATATGAAGCAGAAGACTGCCTTATCTGGCCTCATTGGGAGACGATGTGCCTAATCCTTTAGGGTCCTGATACCCCAGGAAAGAGGACTGATGGGGGAATGAGATGTGAATGGGTGGATGGGTGGGGTGCAGCCTCTCAGAGGCAAAGGGCAAGACAGTGGAGGTGAAGAACTCTGGAAGGGTAGACAGAGAAGGGTGGCAACATTTGGAATGTAAATAAATAAAATAACTAATTAAAAAAAAATAAAACAAAAATTAATGTGTGCCTAAATAAAAATTTAACAGTAAACAGGAACAGTGGTTGAATACGTTCTATATGAGTTTAAATCATTCCTGGTATCACTGAGCGTTATTCATCTGACACTTACCTCTGGATTAGTTACAGACTTGTTTGTTAGAACAGTAATGTAAGGAGTCAATATGTTGCATCCTTTTCCAGACTTTAGTGAGATGAAAGTAGCAAAACACAAGAAGTCTGTATGTGTTTGCACAGCTATTCCTTTTAAGAAACTGGTTCAGTTAGCAAAGGCATTTCCCCTTTTCTTTGTGCTTCTTTCTTATTACCTGAAACAATGATGTGATGGTAAGAAATCTAATATCTACACGAGCCTTTCAGTGGCAACTGAAATAGAAGGAAGAGATGAGAACAGAACATAATAGAAGTCAGGCCAACACAAGACATCCACAGCAGCCCAGGCCTCTAGATCATCTAGTTTCAGAATGATTTTATGTGTGAAATGTAATCAAGGGATTAATTCGCTTTTATTTTATGTTGGTACAGTTTTCCTTGTTTTGCTTGTCTGGATTTTATAGGTGAATGGACTGTCTAACTAAAATAAGTGACTGAAATGTCAGCTAGATGTTCATATCAGAGAAAAGATTAAATGCACTTGAGTAGAAAATTTAATGCAAAGGGGGAAAGAAGGCTTTGGGATAAGTGTTCAGTGACCTCACTGGGGTGGGTCATGGGTTACAGCAAATAAAACTCAGTCCTTTTTTTTTTTTTTTTTTTTTTTTTTTTTTTTTTTTTTTTTTTTTTTTTTTTTTTTTTTTTTTTTTTTTTTTTTTTTTTTTCTGAAGCAACATATACTTGATCTACATGCAATTTTCTAAGTTACTCTTCTATGTATTTATCTTTTGGAATGCTGGAGATAGAACCTAGGGCCTTTACCCTTAATCAACTACCATGTGATAATTCCAGTCCTCTCTGGATAATCCAGAAAGCCAGATCAGTTATTGCCTGAATCCCCTAATATTTTAGGGCTATGTCTTCAAAGGAGTTATGATGAGAGAAAGAGGCATAATTTGCTAGGCCCCAAAGAAAGTGATCAATTTCTTTCCTAGCTGAACGTGAGAAATGTGCTTAGCCTTGACTTTGTCTTNACCATGTGATAATTCCAGTCCTCTCTGGATAATCCAGAAAGCCAGATCAGTTATTGCCTGAATCCCCTAATATTTTAGGGCTATGTCTTCAAAGGAGTTATGATGAGAGAAAGAGGCATAATTTGCTAGGCCCCAAAGAAAGTGATCAATTTCTTTCCTAGCTGAACGTGAGAAATGTGCTTAGCCTTGACTTTGTCTTAGGTCCAAAAATGCCAGAAAGGCAAACAAAAAGTGTGTTTTCCTTCCCTCCGACTGAGTCTGAAGATGCCAGGAAGAAGAGTTTGGTTTGTTAGTTTGTTTTGTTTATTTTTTACTTCATTTTCTGTCCTGGAAACCATATAGATGATATGACTCACCTCCAGGATCTCTGTGGACTGACTAAATCCTTAAAATTTCTGTTTTTTTGTTTTTTTGTTTGTTTGTTTTGTTTGTTTGTTTTGTTTTGTTGGGTTTTTTTTTTGTTGTTGTTGTTGTTTTTTCAAATCCAACGAAGCTTTCCTTACTGCCAGGCCGTGGAGCACTCATCTTTTTTGCAGGAGTTCTGTGTTTGTAGTATTATCTCACTTAAGTTTCCTATGATAAAACTTCCTAAAACTCAATTGAACTGAAATGTTACAAAAAAATACTTCATATCTTCCAATTAAAAAAAAAAAAACAAAACTATTGATATTGTGTTATACTCACAGATTAGTGCCTTCCTGAGCTATCAACAAAAAAGATCCTTCCTGCAGCAGATGGTAACAAAAATAGAGATTCACAGGCAGAGATTATGTAGATTGAGAGACCTTGAGACACTCAGCCCTAAATGGAATCTCTCTATCAAATTCCTCCTCTCACAGTTCAGGGAAGCCCACTGAAGACAAGCCAGAGGGATACAGGATGAGAAAGAGGCCCTTCTAAGAACATCAGGACTGATGTACATATGAACTCACAGAGACTGGAGCAGCACTGCACAGGGCCTGCAGGATTCTGCAACAGGTCCTCTGCATGTATGCAATGGCCTCCAATTTAGTATTTTTATGGGAATCCTGAGTGTGTGGGTCTTTGATTCTTGTACCTTTTCCAGGGCTCTTTCTCTTCTACTGGTTACTCCTGTCCAACTTCTATGTGATCAGTTTCTATATATATATATATATATATATATATATATATATATATACCATAAAGTAGCAAATAGGGTAAAGGTTAACAACAGAACTGCTGTGAGAGGGAAAATTACTTAAACCCACTTGAGGACAGACCTCATGCTCAGGTGTAGTTGACCAACATAGAATGGAATCCCAATTTTTTTAAGTGTTTTTTATTTTGTTATGGCTTGGTGGGGTTTTTGTTTGTTTGTTTGTTTGTTTTCTTTTCTTTTTGGTTGTTTTGTTGTTTTAGTTCTTGTAGTGAGTTTTGTTGTTGTTGTTGTTGTTGTTGTTGTTGTTGTTGTTTTGGATAAAGAACCTAAATTTGATTAGGAAAGGGGAATATTGGGGATTGATTTAAATGATTTGTCTTAATTTGGCTCCCAGAATCACACAGGAATCTGTGAGTTTGATCAGAAACTAAAGGAACCCTGACCCTAGTTGGCTCTGATTGGAAAATAAAGTTGCTTATGTCTAATGGATGGGCAGGGGGAAAAGGTGGAACTTTTAGATTACTCTGGCAAGGCACTGGGGGAGGAGTGGAGGAGAATCACCATGACTGAAGCAGAGGGATTAGATGTAAGAGCTGCAGGAAAGAAAGCAACCAATCATGTAAGAATTCAGGAAAATAGCCCTGGGGCCACCCCCACCCCCAACTGAGTCTGGGGTAGCTGAGATGAAATGTGGATTTAGCTAGTTGACTCAGGAAAATTGGATGGGAGAATGTATGCTAGCAGCAGGGAGGATTAGAAATGCCCAAACATTGAACTAGTTAAGGCATAGCAAAATTAGCTCTCTGTGTGTATGTGTTTGTGTGTGTGTTCCCACGTGTGCTCGCAATCCTCTGGGAGCTAAAGAGGTTTAACTAATTTGCCACTACATAAAGAGGATCTGGAAAGACTTGTGGGAGGGGAAGAATGTGACTAAAATACATTTAGATTTAATATTTTTCAAAATAGTAAAAATATAATAATAAGAAAATAACTAAAAGTTAAAAAAAAACAAACAAACCTCTTTAGCTCTGTATGAAACTGTTGCCTCAAAAATAGATGTGAGATAATGCTTTACTTTATAAAAAGAGGACTACTCTACTGGGTGGTTTTGTGTGTCAAATTGACACAGGCTGCTGGAGTTATCACAGAAAAAGGAGTTCAGTTGGGGAAGTGTCTCCATAACATCCATTTGTGGGGCATTTTTTCAATAAGTGATCAATGGAGGAGGGCCCCTTTTGGGTGATGCCATCCCTGGGCTGGTAGCCTTGGGTTCTATAAGAGAGCAAGCTAAGCAGGCCAGGGAAAGCAAGCCAGTAAAGAACATCCCTCTATAGCCTCTGCATCAGCTCCTGCTTCCTGACCTGCTTGAGTTCCAGTCCTGACTTCCTTTGGTGATCAACATCAATATGGAAAGTTTAAGCTGAATAAACCCTTTCCTCCCCAACTTGTTTCTTGGTCATGATGTGTGTGCAGGAATAGAAACCCTGACTAAGACAACCACATAACTTGAAATAAAACTGAAGGTTAACAATGATGTATCAAAACTGTATTACTCAAATGAGAATGATTCCCTGATACCAGCAGCAAGCAAATGACTGAAAACTCAGTCAGTACATCAATAATTTTATTAAAAAAAAAAAAAAACTATCAAATTCTTCAATATCTACTTAGCAGTCTATTAACTAGCACTAATTGTTTATTTTTCCCTCGATCCTTAAAGCATTATTTATAGTGATGCTTTGGTATTATTTTTTTCCCTTCAAGGAGCTCTGGAGAAAAATGTAAACACCATATGTTTCACTGTGTTAGGACAAAATTATAATTACTTACTCAAGTCAAAAGGTAATTTAAGTCAGAATAAATATAAAATTGTTTTAGAAGCAGTTGCTCTCAAACTGCTTTTACCACTTAGAAATGTATTAAACTATGTGGCCAGCCCCCTAGTTATACAATGTGAATACATTGAAAAAAATAAAGTTTTTGTTGGAAAATAATTCTTTTTTTCTTTTACTAAGGCATTAAAACTGACTTATAAAACTGAATATAATGGCATTTAACCATGATCTTATGGAAGTCTGTCTCTACTCTCTGTATACGTACATCTTTTTGAACTAACTTTAGACCAATATGTTAACATATTGACATATGTGAGCATATGGACAACTTTTTCTGTATTTCCTAAAACCTTTGCATTTAGCATATGAAATAGAATTAAGCAGATTCACTTCAGAATATTTCCCATTAGAAATGATTCCTGACTAAAACCTAATAGTTTTCCATTGTGCAGCACATTGTCCATATTTGTTAACCATTCTACCAGAAAATGTGGGGTTGTAACAAAGAAATAGTTAAAATTAAATCCTTATTGCTAACTGACATTTGGTCCTGTCAATATATACAGATATAGACAATTATCTTTTACCAATAGTCATGCAACATTTAATATTTACATTTATTACATTTTACAAACATGTGTCCAGAGATGAGGTTGGTTTCAAGATGGAATTATTAGTCAAATAATTATTAACTGAATATAAATGTCTCCCTAGAAAGAAAAAGACAGTACTTACATCTCAAGAAAAAGTAGGTAGGCTATTTGCCACTGGTTCCACATAAAGTATTTCAGTTCTTTAAGAGTAGACAGCAACTGAATGCACATCTGGACGGCAGACAAAACCCTGTGATCTAGCTCTGAAGCATAAACACCCCATGTCCATACCCTAACATCCCCAACTCTCCCCTGGACCACAAAACAAAACAAAGTAAACAAAAACAAACAAAAGAACAAAACTAGGCATGCAGAAGCTAGAGGGAAGGTATGGCTGAGGGAGGAATGGACTCTATGAATCCAGGTAATATCTCTTGTTCAAAGTAGGAGACTAGAAACCTTCAGGGAAAAAAAAAAAGATGGATGACAATTGAAAACAAGGAACCAATCAAACAAGCAAAAGTGGCAAAACTTAGGGATACACAATTGAAAGCATGTAAATTAAACTGTCTACACAGGTCTATCTCCACTTTGTTCTCTGTCTCTACCCCTGAACTTGTCTCTTCTGGCAGCAGTCACTCCAGGATGTTGTTCTTTCTGTATCAATGTATGGACTACTGACTATAAAGATTTTCTGTAGACAACCAAATGGTCCACAGTGAAATCTCATCAACTCAAATAATTTGAGCCAAATTATATTTCAGCTAACGCTCATTTAAGAATTTCAAAGAATGTTCAAATGAGGTTTATTAACAAAAAGATACACCTATGATTACAACAGAAGCCAAATCTGAAGGCAAGCTCTCTTTGCTCTGATGATCTGTTCATCCCTTTACATTCTTACTGACTTCATATCACCTAAATAAAGATAATCTTATAAACAATAAGACATAGGGGTACCGCAAAAGCACTGCTGACCCACAGTACAGTTGAGACAGGTTTTGAGTTCAGCAGCATGCCCAGCACTGGGACACAGAACTAGTCAGTTCTGCTAATGATCTTCAGGCTTCAATTTTCTTATCTGTAAATTGAGACAGTAATCTTCTGTCTTCAGGATTAGTGATTTAAAGTAGTATAGCATACAGTTTTCAGTATCACAATTTGGAAAAAAAATCAGTCTGTAACTAAAACTTACAGTGCTTGGCTAGAATAAACAAACAAACAAACACAAAACAACAAAAATACAACTCAAGAAAAGAAATAGTGAAGGTTCAGTCGGCAGGAATGCAGCTGTCAGGCAGACATTGCTTATCACATCAATATTAAGAAGGCAGCAGCCAAGGTTCCACAACACAAGATAAGATCCTGACAAAGAACAAGCCTGTGGCATGGGACTCCCTCACACTGGATGCAGCACCTGTAGTTAGCTTTTGCTGATCCAGCCTGAAAGTTTCAGAAGGAGGGATAAGGAGAGAAAGTTCAGTAGCTGGCATTCCTTGTATAATTTAATAATTTTTTAAAAAGATATTATATCAGTGTTATGGGTAGGGTAAGTAGCGGAGAAGCAACTAGAAATCACTGACTCATTCAACTTGCTCTGGGTTCTGTACTTGCTCTATAATAAGCATGCAAAGAAAATAAACATCTGTATCTATTAGGAAGAAGCTAAAATTAAAAATATAATTGCATTTTCTTTATTAAAAACATATGTCAGATATCACAGGAATTTTGGGGAGATCATCACAGAAGAGGTGAAATGTGTTTGGGCATTAAGTGAAGAGTAGAAGTTAGCCAGACAGAAATGAAAGGGAAAGTATACCACAGTTAAATAACAGGCCATATAAGTTATGCAATTTGTATTAATTAATATTTTGGCTTATATTTTTATTACTTGTGTTAATTAATTAATGTCTTTGTATTGATCAATTAATTATAGTGATAATTAATATGCTTTCCCCAAACTTTATATAATTGCTCAAATATTTATGAACAGAATGACAATTCCCCAGTGAGTAATAGAATAAGATTTTACACATATGATATTGCTGGCTGTTGTAAGCAGAATATTACCTATTGTCTCCATCTGGCAAAGATGTGCCTGGTGAACAGGAATTGGAAGTGCAAATGAAATCAAAGTTGCTAATCAGTGAACCTTGAAATTGGCTATCTGGATAGACTTGGAGAGGAAACAGGGGTCCTCAGATGTCAGAAGGGGAAAAGTAGAGGGCAGAACTATTACATGAAGAAAACTTCCCCAAGGGTTAATGTAAAATACTGCTGAAGATATACATTAATTCAAAAATTCTCTATAATTATGATTTTAATATGAATAGCAAGAGATTATGTTCTATTTGGAGCATATGCAGATACCAAATGAACAATTACATATAGTACAAAAGAATCCACATATCTTTTACATTTTAATGGATCAGGTCTACTTGATATTTTCATAACTGACACATTTCAAATAAAGCTGAAACCCTATTCTGTGGAATTTATGCTTGAGAAGCATATACAATTTTCTTTGAGTCTTTCCCTTGGTTCTTTTGCCTGCCTCATACACCTTACTCAGGCATAAGAAAGCCTAGCTTACATGAAATATAGATCATCTTCCACAGCACCTTGTACAGCTCACTATAACATACTACAGAATGCTTGTTGGCTTTTTATCTTCATGTCTAGTTTAACACTTGGATTGGCTTCTTGTTTGTCTCTCAATATCCATTTGCAACAGTCTGCAGTTTTCCAGGCTCAAATGAAACCAGTTCCATGATCTCCTGCAGCTTTCTATAATTAGAATATTCCCACTTCTGTTACTAGTTCTTACACATTTTAAGACTCAATATATATTTGCTAATTGTTGTAACAAGGGTGGTGAGAAAAGGGGACAATCGCTGACTAGGGTCAGAAGAAAATAAAGAAAAGAAAAATGGTAAGTGCAAGTCAGAGGATAGCTATTTCATTTACTGCTGTAGATCTTACTGCCAAAATCAACCCACTCAATTTCCTTGTAGTTCTACTGCCCAGAGTCCCATCTCTGGAGGAGACTTGTAATGAGAAAAGTGAGCTGAACTCCTCTACCTTTAGTTACTCTGTGACAATGCTGTTCCACTGCTAAAAACTAATTAGCTCCAGGGAAGTTGCAATGTGGATTTTTTAA
This sequence comes from Mus minutoides, assembly GCA_902729485.2. Taxonomy (NCBI): domain Eukaryota; kingdom Metazoa; phylum Chordata; class Mammalia; order Rodentia; family Muridae; genus Mus; species Mus minutoides. The sequence continues at coordinate 905,070 of LR749887.1, forward strand.
AAAGCAAAACCTAGCTACACTATAGCTTTACTTTTGAAACTGCACAACATGAATTTAACATAATTGTACGTACATTGGGCATTATTATTTTCCATCTGCCTTCTAGTCTTGACTCCATCTATCTGTCTTCCCTCACAGGCATCCTACTGAGCCCTTAGAAGGTTTAATATTCTTGTGCAATGTTATACTTACCAGAAAGAAAAAAAAAAACAGTCATTTCCAAATTATTTCACTTAAGATCTAATTAACTGCACTCAATTCCCTATTCATTGTATGATATAGTATCAAAATGCACTATCTGAAAAATAAGTGCTGTAAAAGAATACCAAAAAGTCAGTGGCCCATGAGTACCAAAAAGTTAGTGGCCTATGAGTACTAAAAATGTGTGTCTTGAATTCTAAAAGTTAAGAGGCCGAAGAAAAATAACTGCTGTTGGTTGCTGCTCTTTTCTTGATTCCAAGATAGAAGTTTCTACAAATTGTAATATGGTGAGAGACAGGGTAAGCCCTACAGATTTTGACAGACTCATAGATTGTCATGTGCTAACAAGTGGGTCTTTCTGGGTTCATATTTTGATGACATCATTTGGAGCTAGTGAAATATCACAGTGGAGAACTAGTTGAAGAGCTCAAGTCACTGGGTGTGTCCTTGGGGGCTGCATCTTATCCTGATCTTGAGCAGCATCCCCAAACATGCTTCTGCTCCCATGGCATCCTGGCTCACCATGAGCTGGGATGGATCCCAGCTGATTCAAGGACTGTGGACAGACACCTCTGACATTGTGATTCTAGGAACTCCTTCTTCCCTTAATTTCTGGAATGTTGTCATAGAAAGATAACAAGCGTAGGCACTAATACTGACTCTGAGGTCTTGGCTCATGTCTAAAAACTGAATAATAATAATATGGAATAATAGATCAAGCCTAATTACAATATGGTGCAAATAACATCACATTAGGGGGAAAACCTTTCAAGCTTTGAAATTTCAGAGGGCACAAACTTTCACTTTGTAGAGCTTGTATAAGTTTGATTTGATTTTTAACATTCATTTGGTACTTATGTAGAGAATTCCAAGCCATGATAAACGTAAATAACTCCAGATAAATTAATTTCACACTGAGTTTACATTTGGTAGTTTTTCATAGTCAGTCTATCAAGTGAGTATTCTAATAAGAAGTAATTATCTTCCCATTGTATCTTGGCTGTTATATATTAAAGAGAAGATGTAACATTATGTTATATATATATATATATATATATATATATATATATATATATATATATATATATATATAAAATTGTGAAATAACTAGGATTAATAGGATTACTTCCAATTACATCCATTTTCCTGCCAATACATTAACTTTGCTCTTTTTTGTATCAAGTGGTTTTTGATAGCTCATGTCTGCACAGGGACTTGAGACATTTTACTATGGAAGCTGATGTCCACAGCACTGATCAGCAGCTCCTGCTTTTCATAACAAAGCTTCTCTTGGAGACAAGAGATGCTGTGGAGCCGAGTTCCAGTGAATCATCCAATGCTGAGTCCTATGGTTCTCAGATAAAGTGATCATGCCACAGACAGGCAGAACACATGCTGATCTATTCTGAAGTTGGATCCCAAACCAGGAATGAGATGACAATGGTTGTTTCTGAAAAACTCTTCATTTTTTAAAAAAATCATTTAAAAGTACTGTTTATTTTCCTAAGTTTTAAGGCCTTTACTGACATTAGTATTTTGCTTATAGCAATTTAATATTCTGTCTTTTACACACAATCAGATGCAGTGGTCAATTAAATGCAGTACACAAAAATATCTAAAATTCAGTACATAAAATCCATTACTTTTGAACTTCTATAAAATTCATAGTCTAGCTCTGTGCAATATGTTCTAAATATTTGTGTGAGATCACACTTTAAGGTTCTATTCGCCCAAGTGACAAAAAACAGGATCCTTGAATTTATTTTTCCAAGATCACATTTTAAGAAAATCTTTGCAGATGATATCCTAAAATTTCATTACAGAGATAGAAGCAAGTCACGTGTCTAAAAGCATGCTAAACAAATCCGTGAACAGAGAAGCTTCTTCCTGTACCACGTGAAGCACTCAAAAAATTCAGACAGAATCTGAGGCACCAACTTGGATATAGAGAAACAAACTCACTGAAATTTAAATGAGAAGAAAATCGAGTGTGTGAGTTCTAGATGACAAGGGCATGCTATTATATTCAGTATATATTAATATGGACAAGTTCTTTATCACATCATACATAGCTGCCTGAAATTATTTGGACAATATAGAGGATGAATTTGGACAGCAATGTGAAGCTAGTGCATAGCACTTATTTTTCCCATTAAAATCTTTCCCAGAGGTCTGCTATGTCTGAAGGATATAACTTGTCTTTTAGCATAAATTAAATACAATTCACTTTGGCTTAACTTATGTATTTTTCTTACTAGGATATAAACCCTCATGTTCCAAAAATATGAAGACCATATATTATACAGTACTCCTGCTGTCTGTAGAGGTCAAATAACAGGTAAATTATTCTAAACTTATGACAGAATCATAAATAAAAAAAATAAGCATAACATAATACAAGAGAAAGATTACAGAGGGTAATACTGGTAGTTGTTATTTTGACATATATCATACTAAGTGTTTACATTCTGTGTAGTATTCAAGATTTGATGGACACTTGGTTAATTCAAGTTCTGAGACATGAGGATATTTTGACATGAAGTTTAACTAGTTAAATTAATGGAAATGAAAATGACCATATAAATTATTTATAGTCATGAGTATACTAATGAGGACAAATCTTAATTATTTCTGTATTTTCAAACCCCAAATTCCTATGCTTGTCCAAGAACATAGTCAAGTATAGGAAACTGTCTTAATGAGAGACTATCACATCCATACAAGTAGAATAATGATAGTTTCAGTTATTTCTTTGTCATTTCTGTCAAAAACTATAAGTAATTTCCCTTATGTTTCAGCAAAGGTGTCCTCTGCTTGAATCCACATAGTCTTACTCTGCCTACTTGTTCCAGCATGGATTGTGTTGCCACACATCAATAAAGTTCCCAATATAAACTTATCTAGAGACAATGTATTTGAAGAAGGATAGGCGTGAAGTGGAAGATGTTGATGGTCACATTGGCATCAATAGGATTGGCAACAAGGAGAGAATATGAAGGATTCATACATACAGAACATACTAAGAAGGTGGCCTTTTAAAAGCCCTGGGGACATCAAAGATATGAAAACCAAAAAAGAATGAGTTTTTGAGATCTCCTTTCCAGAACTCTTAGAAAACAAGTTTCTATTGTTTGAGCTATCTGGTGCATGGCAGCTTGATATGTTAGCTCTAGAGCATTATTATACTCCTCCTAGTAAGGCATTCCTATAAGGCTGCCAATTGGTTGTATCTTTTGGCTTATTTTTAGTATCCTACGCCAAGCTTCCATGATGGCAAGAACGGTGCCCAGCTGCTGAAGTGCTTGTACAAACAACACAGCTTATATTGGGCACCTGATTTCTTTCTAGAAGTTTGGGATTTTAGGGCATTCTGGGTATAGCATTCGTACATGGCAATTTCAATGGAGTCCTCAGTGGTGAATTTCTAATGGGTTTCATTGATCAAAAATATCACATGTACACCACTGTATTTTCTTGTGATTAGTAGTATTCAATCCTGATGGAGTTCTGGCCTGAAGACTATACTTCCTCATAGAACATTTACTCTAGTTACTATTAAACATACATACTTTCCAATAACCCAAGAGAGTCTATGGAAGAAATGAAGTGTGACAGGCAGCAACTGCAACAAAAGTTTAATGGTTCTACTCATACATCTTGGGGACTGGACCAGGGTTAACGTCAATATTTATCTCCTCTTTCATTTAAATAGTAAATGTAACAGGATATAAATAGTATCTCTAATGCAAATCCAAATGCACTTAGTTTAAAACCTCATACAAAATCTACCCAGAAGGGCTGAGTCACACATCTCAGTAAGGAACTGTCTTATGGGGCTGACAAAATTCTAAATGTTTACTATATAGACATACATAAAGAAGCCCATAATTGAACAACAATATGAACTAATCAGAACCCCAGAGCTCATGTTTCTAGCTGTATATGTATTAGAAGATGGCCTAGTTGGCATTATTCGGGAAGAAAGGCCCTTGGTCTAGCAATGTTTATAGGCCCCAGTACAGGGGAATGCCAGGCCCAAGTAGCCAGAGAGGGAGGGTAGGGGAGCAGGGTGGGGGGAGGATATAGGGGACTTTTGGATAACACTTGAAATGTAAATGAAGAAACTCTCTAATAATAAATTTTTTAAAAAAAGGTAAAAAAAAAAGAAGCCCATCATTTTACTTTATAATAATGAGAAGTAGCTGCTTAAAATAATTACATTAAGGAAAATGGATATATCTTAAAAATTATTATCATTAGAAAAACATATTGACAGTTTTTATTTGAAATTATGTTTGTAACGGCTGCAGGTTACAAATTTTCTCCAAAACTCATGTTAAAACTTAATTTCCACTGTAATGGCTTTAAAAGTCAGGTGCTAAGTGGCAACCAGGCCTTGGGGATTCTGCCCTCATGGAAGACTAACACCATCATCATCATTGTGAGAGTGCTATAATTACTGTGGGACTGGTTCCTCATATGATGGAGGATTTGACCTCATTCATCTCTCTGTCTTAAATGTGCTCACGTGCATATTGTCCATGTTGATGTAGAACTATGTTCCTTGCAGACTCAGTTGTCATACACTAAGATTCTTTCCACGCAAAAGTGTAAACCAAACTTCTGTGTTGGTAATTTAGCAAGTATATTTTCATTTTGTTAGGGCAGATGGAAACAGACTGAGGAAAGAATAATGCCACTTTATATTCATGTTATATTCAACACCCAACATTAAACCCTTGTGAATTTTATTTTGTCTTCTTACTTCTCCCAGTAAATATGGATGGATTATACATTTCTCCTACAAATATTGACTTATCATAAATAATGACAAATTCCACTATATCTAATTCTATATGTATACTTTACAGTTGCTTGAGAGAGAAAAAAGACCACCAGGAATTAATGGCAATTGTAAGACTGAATAAGATTCCTGATGAAACCAATGTTATCTTCCAGTTCACACCTACCATTCTTCTTCACATTCACTAAAACAAACCACGGAAGCAAACAAAACTCCATAAATCCCTGTATCATTTAATTATTGTAACACCATAAAAGTGACGATTAAGACAAAAATTAGAGTGGATGTTAGTTACTAGAATCATTAATTGTTCTTTTTTATTTTTGGATTATACTGGGTGTGATTCAATATCAAATTTGCTGCTGATACATTCAGAATGTACCAATGACCAACTACCTATCAGGATTTCAGACTTTATATTCTACTTCAAACTACCATAATCAATATACTACAGGATTCTTTGTTGTCTTCTTCTGCCAGCCCCATTAATTGTTTTAACACAGAAGACAAAGTAATATGTCCAACAGAAACACTAAACACTTGTTTTGCTTTTTCTGTAAATATTCCAATGAGTTTCTCTCATATGTAAAAGAAGATTCTAAGTTAACCTTCTTTGGCATATTCTCTCTCTCTCTCTCTCTCTCTCTCTCTTTCTCTCTCTCTCTCTCCCTTTCCCCCTCTCCTCCCTTGCCTCTCCCCCTCTCCCTCTCTCTCTCCTCACCCTCATCCTCATAACCCTGCATTACCTGAGTCCTTATTCATTCCACATTAGTAACAAGGACAATGCATAACAAGCCAGTCATCTTCATGCCTCACAGCTTCTGTATGTTCTGTGTACATTCTATGCTTAAGTCTCTTTCCTCAGAAACATGTTCTCCTGTGTTAATTTCGCCTCTGCTAAAATACCCCTATCTGGAGTAAGTTGCATGTGGCCTCTCACCACTCCCTGTTTTATTAAAAAGAACTTTTCTTTTCACTTTATATATCCTAACTATGGCTTCCTCTCTTTCTCCTTCTCTCAGGTTCTTTACTCTTCCCCTCCCATCTGGATCCACCCATTTTTGTCTATCATTAGGAAATAGGTATCGAGGAATTTATAATATAATAGTAAATATACTATGACATCATAGGGTAAAACAAAAGCATGACACACCTCAATATAACAACAATAGCAAAATAGACAACAACAACAACAACAATAACAACAAAATAACACAAGGAAAAGATCCCAAGAAAAATCACAAGAACCAGATACAGATGCAGAGACTTGCTCCTTTGGTGTTTCTTTAGAAATGATGTTACACTATCACTTTCTTTCCCTGAAATTTTGATTTATTCTTCTCATAATACTAATTACCTCTAGACAACACGCTATATAATATTTGCTGCTTTGTTTTGTTTTGTTTTGTTTTGATGAGAACTTAGATACCATGACATCAGGGATTTTCCTTATTATTTACATTGAGATGTGAGTGTCTTAGAAGACTATTAAGCGGTTGATCAATGAATGAATTCAAAACAAATTAATGAGTTAGTAGATAAGGGAAACAATAATGCAGAACTATACCATAGTGGGCTCTTACTGAGAGAGCAAAAAGTGATTTCAAGTATTAAGGGGGACCATAAACTTCCAAAAGTGTAAAACAATTCTAATAAAATCTCACTCTCCACACATGAAATACATAAAATGGATAATTCTGTAATGGCCTTGCCACAGTGGACTCCTGTTTCCTAAGGTTCCAAAGTGCACTCCTTTCCACTATGATACTTCTAGAAAAAAACTTGAAGCTAGGTTTACATCAGTACATTTGAAGGGATAAATTATCAGCCTTTTTTTTGTTTGTTTGTTTAAAATAAGATTTTTTTTCCACAGAATTCTGATGAAGTTGGATGGATTCCTGCAATAGAAGCCATGAATTTAGGATGTTAATTGGTTGCCTTTCTATGAAAATTCAGAGAATTAACAAAAAATACTATGTCATACTTTTGATGAAAGAAATCCCATATGCCTATGGCATAGAAACATCTTGTATTTCCCCTGCTTATAGTTTTATTATATTTATCAGTTCACCCTCACAATGTACATATTTAGTTTTTCTCCTTCATAGGCATGACATTGCTGTTAATTAGTTTTTATAAAAGTACTGTGGTAAATGATAGTATGAAATATGTAACATGACTTGTGAATATCAAACACTAATCTTCAAAGTAAAATATTCTTTTCCCATTTGACATTAAGGTAAAAAAAAATAATAGGTTAAAAAAATACTTCCTATCTCTACATGGGTAACTCTTGTCCTTAAGGTGGAGCTTCTGCCTCTGTGACAATGAAAGGAACAGCACTCAGATCCTGTTTTACTCTGTGCCTTTGTGTGTGCCTTCTACATACCCACTCCTCAGCCTAGCATTTGATTGTCTTGTGAAGCCATTGTGCTTGTTTTTGCTTTGTAGATGCATACATTAAGAAGCAAAGTAACTGCCTCATGGTAATAAAGGGGAAGACAATGGCAAAACTCGGCTTAATCTCAGAAGTGGTCTATTATGGAACAGAAATCATTATTGTAGAAACTGTACACTGTGTTTTCTTTAAAAACGTACACTCCTAGCTGCCAGTGGTGATGCATATCCTTAATCCCAGCACTTGGATGGCAGAGGCAGGTGGGTGCCTGAATTAAAGGCAGACTGCCTTTAATTAAACTGGGTTCTAGGGCAGCCATGGCTATAGCGAAACTGTCTCATCTCCAACTGTACATTCCTGATTTTTACAATGCTTCATTGTATAATGTATTAGACTATCATAAAGGGCAGGAGGCATCTGGTTCATTTTATTTAGTGGAACTATTTTAATTTTCTACCTCTTAAAAATATTTTATATTGAAAATAATATACCATGAATAAACTTCAATTTCTGTATCAGTACTCCTATGACACTTTTCACACTCCATAATCATGAGGATTTAAAATTAATGACACAGACATCTAAATGCTAAAAGGCTGGCAGAGGCAATGAGCATCTGCATATTCAATTAAAAGATGCTCCCTTACAGCATTGCTCAAATGGTTTATCAGAATTTACCTTTTTGAATTAAAGACTTATATCATAAGATCTAGGCTTATCTGAATTAGTAAGCACATTTACAATTGCATTTCAAGATATTAAATTCTGAAATTAGTGGAAACTATCATTCAACTCCTGTTGATCCATTTGCTATCCACAAATCAGGATTTCAGTCTCCCTTCCAGATGCAGCAAATTATACCTGTGATTTTAACACCCACTCCAGAAAATTTTTATGTACATCAAAGTTTGGGAAGTGATGGTAACTAAATTCTTTTCCCTTTTTCCTACCACATCAAGGCTTTGTAGTAGCAGAGCTCCTAACCTTCCCTTAAAAGTAGGCGAAGTTTAGAGCAGTGCTTCTTCATCTTCCTGATGCTACAACCTTTTAGTTCAGTACCTCGTGTGATGGTGACCCTCGTCAACAAAGTATTTTATCACTACTTCACAATTATAATTAGAGTACTGTACCTGAATCATAACATAAATATCTCATAGGGACAATATTAGATATGTTACCCCTGTGAAAGGATCCCAGTGAGAACCCCTGTTTTAGGACATTCTCAAGTGAAGAGAATGCTTTGTGTATTTATCTTTTAGAAGATAAAAAATAATCTATGTGATGTATCTCAAAGACATTCCAAGAAATTGAACATAACAAGGTAGGAATGTATTTTTCAGAAAAAGGTAATAATCTATATTTGATGGTAGATTAGTGAATGGAGGTCATTCTTCAGTGCCTGTGTGCATTTTAGAAGCAGAGTATAAGTATAATATATTGAATTTATTACAGGACAAGAGTAAGAATCTATCATATTATAACATGAATTTGATACATAAAATGAAAATGTTTTTGACAGCAAAGAGACTAAACTACAGACACCACGATTCACTGAGGTACAAACAAATTCATAAAGATCCATGATAGTGAGGGTCTAGAGGTCACACAGTTCCTCAACAGGCATGCAGATATGAAAGGGGGCTTTACATAGATTAAAGAATGTTTTACTTAAACACACAAGATAACTGACTCCCTGCTTCTTTCACCAAGGGAAAAGGAAACTTTCAAATCTTCCACAAATTCCTCTGGTTCTTCTGGTGGGAACCAATCAGTTTTCTTCATCTGGATTATCCAATCCCCATTTTCTCAATTCTGAGAAAAAAAGGGGATCTCATCCAATCCCCAAGCATACAAACATGTTGCAGAGTTTTTCTTTCCGGAGTCCCCTCCTCCTCTTGTGGAATCTGTCAGTGTACTTTAGTGTGTGTGTGTGTGTGTGTGTGTGTGTGAGAGAGAGAGAGATGATGATGATGATGATGATGATGATGATGATGTAGACATACATCATTATTTTGTCTGTCATTTCTATTTGGAAAGAAAGGCTGAATCCCAAGACTTTCCAGTTTTTTAAGGCAAGCCTGGATGAATTTTCAAACACTATGACTATCTTCAGAATACTATCTAGTTTTTGTAACATTAATTTACTATATCTTAGGGTGGACCATTCCTAACAACAGTTAATTTCTCAGCAAACATGCATTTTAAAATAAAGACACAGGAGTAACAGGGGAAGAGGGAAGGTTAGAAATGATATGAATATAGAACTCCTCCAAGAAATTTTTAAAATAAATAAATGATAAATAAAGACACAGATATTAATAGGGCTATAATTATCGAACATTAAATTAACTTTCATTTTGTTTTTATTTTATATGCTATGTTATAACCAATTTAGTCAGGATGTCATTCTGATGATATTTAAAGGAAATGCCACCCATCACATACTTTGGCTGACAAAAGTCATCTTGTTTTAAGCCCAACAGTCCTACATTAATCCTAAATAGGCATGAACAGCAGAAGGAGGTGATTTCTCTTGCTTATTTATTTACTTGCCTGCAGAAAAGGGAAAAGTAAATTCCTCCATCCACTGCGATGCACTGTGCCTCAGAGGCACAATGACTTGGTATACTTCGTGATGATGGGTTTAGTTTCTGCTATCACTACAGTTTATGAAACTGGTGGTATGCCTGAATGTTAGTGTGACTGGATTAACAAACATCTATCCTGCAAGTAAAGCCTTTGGGAGTGCACATGAGGGCTCTGGCCTAGCTAACTGTAGAACTGCAGAGAGTAACAGAAGGGTGGATCTGTAGAAGTAAGGCAGGAACTAGTTACATGAACTTGGTGTCTGAGGGTGTAACATTTTATGATTTATTTATTTAATGTACGTGAGTGCTCTGCTTGCCTGTACACCTGGAAGCCAGAACAGAAGAGGGAATAAAATCCCATACAACCACCATGTGGTTGTTGGAAATTGAACTCAGGACTTCTGGAAGAGCAGCCAGTGCTCTCAAACTCTGAGCCATTTCTCAAGCCCCTGAGGGCTTTACCCTTTAAAGGGTTCATCTTGCTCCTACCCTCTCTCCAGGACTCAAATCTGTCTCAGGGCAATAAAGAAAATGACTTACATCAAGTTGCTTTCACGATTTTGTGTCTCACCACAAGACAAAAGACATGAAGCCAGCTACCATAGACTAAAGAATATGAAACCATGACTTCACGTACATCATTCCTTTTCTTGAATGCTTCCCTCAAATATTTGTCATTGAGACCAAAAAACCAGAGAATGTAATGCGTATAGTTTTTCCTGTCCCTAAAAGCTGTACTACTGATTGAAGGAGGGCATTGTTTGTTTTTATTTTTGTTTTCACTCTTTTATGCTGGTGAGTACTTAGTAATGAAAATCAATTACTTCTATTGAATAAATATTTCCATGTTAGAGAAATATATTTATGTGTATCCTGGTGCTTACTTTCATATACATTCTGGTATACATGTGTGCATATCTCATGTTTATGCTTGTACAAAATGGTTCATTATGAGTGTGTGTGCGTGTGCGCATGTATGCGTAAACATGTATGCATTTGCATGTGGCGCCCAGAAGACATTGATGGATACCATGCCTCAGGTATTATCTGCCTATTTTGCTTTGACACAGGGCCTCTCATTACTCAAGAACAGTACAAGTAGGCTATGCTGATTAGCTAATAATCCCCAGGTATATCCTGTCTCAGCCTGTACAACACAGCAATATAAATCCACTGCCCCACTTCAAGCATCTCTGGATTATTATTATTTTTTTTTATTCACTTTACATCCCCATCACAGCCCCCTTCGTGCTCCCCTCCCAGTCCCACTCTTACAAATCCCACCCCCAGTTTCCCTCCCCTTCTCTGAGAAGAAGGAGGCCGCCATTGGGTATCATTCCACAATGGGGCATCTAGTCCTAGCCAGACTAGGCATACCCTATCCCATTGAGGCCCAACAGGCAGTCTGGATAGGGAGAAGGTGATCCAATGGCAGGTACCAGAGATGGACACAGCGCCCATCCTCCACTACACTTGTTAGGGACCCACATGAATTTCAAGCGGCACATTTGCTACAAATGTATAGATTATTTGTAAAAAATAGGTTCTGAGACTGAATCCATGGCAAGCACTATAGTGACTATGTTCCCTCCTCACTCTAGAATCAAGATTTTGAATAAAGTTATAGACTTTATATCTATGCAGTCTATAATATCAGGGCTTTCTTCTTTTAATGATTGTAAGAGTACTAAATGCCTTCTGAAACTTAATAAGAAATGTTTGAAAATGTAAATATTATACCATCAAAGTACTGCCCAATATATATATATATATATATATTTTTAATTTTTTGATTATATAAGAATGAATAATTGTTATATTTTGTGTGAAACCAGGCTGAGGGAAAACAGGCCTTTAACAGCTCCCACCTGAGAGCCAATTAACTATTTGTTGGGAGCTGAGTCACCTTCCTCTTTCACACAAGGCTCCTCCTCAGAACCGGATGGTCTTTTTGCCCTGAATTGACACCTAGGACTCTTTGGAAAGAACCGGTATTCCAAGATATGGAGGTACCAAGACTCAGAAATGAATCACAGGATGTCCCAACCCTGCCATTTACACCCTCACATATTTTCTGCACCTTGAAGCCTTTGTTCCACCTCCTCAGTTCCCCTTTTCCTCTCCTTTTTGCTGTGTGTATATAACTGGGTATTGTGCTTTAGTAAAATGAGACCGTGACAAAAACTTCACAACGCATGGTCTCTGCTTCTTTCTCTCCCCGCCCGTCCTTTCTTACAGACAAACGGTCCTCCTCGAACCAACGAAGTAACTTAGTCCCGCGGGTTCGGGGCAATATTTGTCATCTATACAATATCAATTGTATAAATGACATTTATACAGTGTGAATTGTATAAACTATATATCAATTATATAAAATGAAATAATGTTGGAGTTTTACCGTATATTGAAAGATTAAATTTTAGATAATTTTAAGTAGTAATGAGATGGTTTTATAGGTGTGAAAAGTTTTTGAAGACTGTAAATCATATTTTTGAATGATAAGTAAAATACCACGAACTTTGAGTACATTGGACACTCAAAGCCAATGCTACATATTTCAGGCTCTTGAAAGCTTTAATTGCTTTCAAAAACCACTTACATACATTAGCTCAAAAACAGAATTGATCTCATAACCAGTCAAATAGTCCAACAAAATAATTGTACTTACATTAGTTTTATATCAGCAGATTCTAGAATATAAACGACTCATTTTAACCTTTAGTAAAAACACATTCATTTTTAGCATTGTAATTTATCCATATATTAAGAAGACAAAAAGGTTTCTGGTGATGCTCTGAAAATTCAATTAAGATCTTTGTAAAGGTGGATTTTTCTATGACCTCTGTCCCACATAATATGAAATAAATTCCAAACGATACTAAACTTTGAAGTACAAACTATGTATAGCCTGATTTTGTCAAATGCTTTATACCCCAATAGGTGCCATGTAGTAGATACTAGTATTTTGATACATAAATGAGATTTTCATAAGTTTAAAAAGTCTATCATTAATCATGAAACAGGTATGGATAGGACCTAAAGCTCCTCAGTGGACAGCATTCTAGAAGGCTTACCTCAGTGATATGACATGGTGATGAAGAGAAGTCCTAGCTATCACTGTACAGCCTATATGTAGTATGAGTTGTAATAACATAAATCATTGTATGAAAAAGTACAAAACCACAGATAATAATTTTATATATAACTATCATGAATATCCTAGTGGACACTAAATTATATGTTACTCTGAATTTAAAGCAAACCACAAAAGCTTTTAAACTTAGTTGTACTATTCCAATATTCTATTTTTTATCCAGACTACTGTAGACCCTTTAAAATGACAACATCAATGATTACGTTCTTGGTACAGTTCATCTTCATGCTATAGCTAAAAACCCTAACCCTAGCAGGCAACAAGTAAATTTTTCTATTTGTAGTGTATACCTTCAGTTTGGACAATGTGTTTAGAAGAGTGGATTTGTATTTTTATTTTGTAACAACTCTACCATTGAGTAATATTGCTAAAGGAAGTGAAGTAAAATAATTACAGATTCTTCCACGTAAACCAACTTGTGATGTAAAATATCTACATATAGACCCAAGGTTACAATACAACTCCCATGTCATACATGATGGGAACAATTGCTCCAGGAATATTTCAACCTTCAGCCCTTAGGTTGTAACAGAACAATGAAACAAAACAATACTTCAAATAATGTATCTTAAGAAGAGTGAAATCACTGGAAATACAGCCCTAATCTCAGCACTAAAGGGGCTGAAATGTTACCCTACTTCATTGCTAACAAAATAAGACAAAAGGCAACCAACCAGGTAAGTTGAATAAACCAGATCACCTCCCATCTGTGGGTAACTATAGGGTATACAATGTTTGCTAAGTTCAAAATACTGAAAAACATTTTGGGGAGTGTGATTATCTTTTACCTTGAAAGGCAGTGGCTCTTCAGTCAGAGGGCTGATGGGAAGTGAGGTGGTACTGCTGGAAGGGCTCACGTCACTCTGCAAAGAAAGGACATCTGTGTTAAAAACTCTATGTGTGAAACCATTTTCAACATTCCTAATCCAAAACCTAAATGTCTTGTTCAGATCAATAAATAGAAATGTAGAAATAATTTTGATTATGTGGAAAATTATATGGAAATTAAACAATATTCATGCATATTTTAATTAAATAGAATGGCTACCTTTTCTGTTAGGCAATATGTAACATATTTACTTAATTTATAGATTTACCTCTCCTCTGAATATAAACTATAATGAATCATTATGACAGCATGACAATGGCTTTCTGTCTGATATTTACCCAGGAATCACATTTTTGTTCCTTTGTAGAGATACTTTAAACTATTTACTATAAGCACAGAAAACACATACAATTAATACAATTGTAACTACAGAAGTAGAGATTTAAGACTTCCTATTCCTAGCCATTGACATGTACACTTTCTTTTATTTGGCATCCTTTATGAAATATAATATTTTATTAAATACTTGAGATTTTCATGCATGTACACACTGTATTTTGATCATGTTTGCCACTCACGTTTCCAAGTTCACCCACACTCTTCCTATTAACATTATGCCTTTCTCCATTTTTTTTTTCTTTTTCTAAGCCATGAGATCACAACTTTGCTTCCAATATATTCAAGGGTGTTGGGACATCCACTGAAATGTGTGCAACTTACCAGGGGCTAAAGTCATAATAAGTGGACTCCAAATCTCCAAGTAGCCATCAAATATCATTAGCTCCTCAGCTATAGGTGGGACCTTATGAGTCCCTTGCTAGAATGTTGACAATCTTGATCTTATAGAGGGAACCAGAGCTACTTTGAGTATATGAATGCACTGGTTATATCATTTTCATTTCACCCTAGCTTTTCCCAACCTCTACCTTCTATAATCTTTTAATGCCTCTCCTATAATTATCCATAAGCCTTGAAAAATGGAGAGTACAAAATTTTATTTGTGGCTGAGCATACCCCTGATACACTTACACATATTCTCTTCACTTTGGCCTATTAGTTTCTGCTTTAACCTATATTCACTGCTCAATAAAAAAAAAAAATCTGTTATGATTGAAAAGCATACTAATCTCAATGGAAATAGATATGGAGATATGAATGTAGAGGTCAGTTTAATATTATGTTTGTTTAGCAAAATTATAAAAATAGATTCACCCACGGGGTCTATGAGTTTCTGGTCATACATTCTTGGACAGCAATGCAGGATGAACTACTCATGAGTTTTGTCCTCTAGAGCAGACTTTAAACTTAACCAGAAAGTGATTGGTTACCCATACAACATTGTGCCACTATTGCATATATGAGCATGTCTTGTCAGCCAGATTACTACTATGGCTTAAAGGGCTTACTTGTAGGTAAGACTGTTGAAGACTTGTTTTCCTCAGCAGCTTGAATGGCACCTCTCATTGCTATGATAGCTATCTAGCTCATCCTGGCCAGGATCAGCTTTAGTTCCCCTGGTCCTGGGACTGAAGTGTGAGATATTTTCAATAATACAATATTACTATTAAGTTTTGTTGGAAAATTAATATTACTATTAAGTTTTGTTGGAAAACCAAAAGCAGAAGCAGTAGCTTTCATTATATGGAGGGTCTTGGGATATTTATGACTAACAATAGGATGGAAGGGATCTCATAAATGGCAGTAGGCATTTGGCAATCTATGACTTAGTCCCATTTTAGGTTACCTTCAATTATCCCTTTAATATGTTTATATAGATATTTTAACATATTTACATAGAAAGCTTATAAAATTACAGGTATCTAGTTTGCTTTTATAAAAATCTTTAGTGCTAATTATTTCTTCAGAAAACCATCTCTGTCACGATCACACCTGCCACAACCCAATGCCAAAGGCTTTATGGGCAAATCTTGTTTCTAAATGTGAAACTGAATTAGAAGACAAGTTACCCTATGTGAGTGGTGCTTTTAATTTGGAGGAAGAGGTCAGAAAAGAATTATCCTTCAAAAGAGAAAAAAAAAATAGGGAGGCTATGTATCATGCATTGACTGGAACAGGGGCATATTTGGACCCTAAGGCAAAATTAAGAATATTAAATGAAAATTTGGTGGTTATCTCAAACCTTGGCTCTACTGCCTAGAAGAAGTTACCTCTTTTGCTTTGGCAGACAACTGACAGAGCAGAGACTAGCCTTACAATGACTTTTGCCTTGTCTAACAGGTGTAATCACAAAAACAAATTCTAATGAAGATGTGACAAATATTTTGTTGAGGCAATTACCTTACAAAAGCATCAATAAAACCTGCAGAGACCTTCTTAGGCCTGCAGAGCATTCTGGAAATATTACAGATTTTTTCTGCCTCTGTGGTAACTTAGACACACTCAACATCTAGCATCTAAAGCTATATCCAGAGATTTTGAATCCTTTGGGCTGAATCCCTCCCATCATATAGCCACATTTTCTCAGGGTGATTGACATTCTCAGCCAGATTTTTTAATAAAGGCTTCACACAGGGCTACCATGCCTTACAAGAGAGCTAAATGATTAGTTGCAGCCTTGATATTGGAGATCACACACTTAGTAGGTGTGATTTCTAGTTTTGTATTTTCTAGTATATCCTTAGTTAAATAAATTCATATATAATATCATGTAGATCAGTTATCCAAATATGTGTAAAAAAGCACTCATGATCCAGGGAAATGTTGACAGAGAACTCCAGGATAGGCTTAATGCTTTAGAAGAAGTACTTCTATTTATGGGAAATCAAATTCAAAAATATTAAGATCAGGTTCGCAGTGCAATACCATTAACTATTATCTTGGATCTGCATAACTCCCCTAGAGTATAATATCTCTGAACATGACTGGTCTAAATTTAGTCTCACTTAAAGAGGCTTTGGAACAATTCTAAGTTGGCTTTGGAGATGGATTCCCTACATCATAAGATCATGCATGTTTGTAACTGTAGAGTGGTATCTACTTTAATTGAGGAAGTGTGTGTAGCTTTATCTTTGCTGTGCACGAATACACCCTTTAGTCTCCCTGGGCAAATTTGCTGATATTTGCAGTTGGTTTATTATTAATGGTTTTGTTTCTCCTTGAAGTCTGCATCAGTCAAGTTAAGGGTTCCATAACTACTCATGGTCAACATTTCCACTCTTAAATTGAAACAGAAAGAGGGACATGCTGAATCTTGCTTGGTCAAATAAAAGAGAGAATGACATGGTTCCAGCCCCTGGAACAGAGCCATCAGGACATAGACCTGCATGAGCAGTGATAGCTGCTATGGATATAAGGCTTATTTCTATAAAAATGTACATATTTCCATGTTCCTCCTTTGAGGAATGTTCTTTCTGCCAAGGTTCATGACTCCATGATAATCAGAGACAGCATGAGTTCTGAGACTAGGAGGTGAGGGCATGTCTAATGTCTCAGCAAAATTATACTGTGACCTTGAAGATCAGAACACTGTGACCTTCAAGATAGTCCTTAAAGGCTGTGGGAAAGAATGCTGAAAACATGAGTTCAAAAAATATATAATTTCTTAATTGTGCAAAATATAAGGATGCAATATTAATTGCATAAGGAGTTTCACAGACCTAAAGGAACAGAGGCAGCTGCATTATGAGCCAGCTTGTCAGAAAGATACTAAGGAAGGAGATAAAGAGATTAAGGGAGGGGCGCTTGAAGCACAAAATTCCAACCTGTTTTTGTTTGTTTGTTTGTTTGTTTGTTTATAGATAAAAGTGCAGGCAGATTCCTGAGTTCAAAGTCATCCTGGAGCAGAAGGAATTTAGGTCTAGGCTCAGGCATGGTAGGGATGATAATTTCAGTTTGGGGTCCCACCCAGGTTTCTTTTTGTCCATGTTAATGCTTGCTGTCTATAAGAATCAAGGCGCTGAGGTCATAGGATGGTGATTCTATTAAGGGATCAAGGGAATCTCCGGTAATGACTGAATTGATATATAAATAGAAGACTCCTTTTTGCTTTAGAACTGCAAAACAAAATGAGTTAACCAGAGAGATTTTAGACTAGCAAGAAAAAACTATCTCCAGCAAAGTAGGTGCATACAAGGACATGCGCGCGTGCGCACGCACACACACAGACACACACACACACAGACACACACACACACACACACACACACACACAGAGAGAGAGAGAGAGAGAGAGAAGAAAAACAGAGAGACAGAGAAAAACATAGACATAGAGGGAAAGAGAGAGAGATCAATCTGAAAAGCTACCATAGGCCATCAGCTTTTAATCCATGATTTGACTATGAATTGTTTGTTTTATTGCTTGCAGACACCCCTTCCTAGGAACCCCTCTTAAAGTTGGTCCTTGGCATTTCCCAACTCACTTTTCATTTAAATCTCTCTCTCCATTATTCTTTTTCCAGGAGTAGTCTACTAGATTGCTCCGAAGATATTTCTTTCTCCTTCCCTACCAATGGCTTTTTAATAGTTCACCCTCAAATAATATCAAACAATTATACAAAATTAGAGTGGAATTTTTTAATGTTATCATAATCCTTTCAAAATATAATTAAATAAATGTCCTTGAACTAACTGTTTTAAAAAGACATAGGAGTTACCATTAATTCACTTTGCTAAAAGTATGAACAAGTTACTGAGAATAGGCAATAACATAAAATGTGTCAGTATATTCTTAGAGCATTTTCTCAGAGAAACTCTTCCTAATGGGGATAAGCAAATAAAATGCAAAAAGTCATTATCACGGTCTTACTCTGCTTTCTCTTTCTGTCGTAAGAGTCGGACAAAAAGCAACATGGGGAGGGGAAGGGTTTATTTGGCTTACAGGTTACAGTTCATCATGAGAAAAGCTAAGGCAGGAACTACAGGCAGGACATGTGCTGTGGGGAGCACATCTGAAGTTAAACCTTGCCGACTTCTTGCTTGTGATTAGTCAGGAATGAGTCTGCCAACATTTGTCTTCTTTTAGTTAAGACATACATTATATCCTGCCAAGTTCCCCCACTTCTGCAAATATCCCCGAGAGACTGTTTAAGCTAGAAGGAAATGGGCTTAGTCAAACATACTATATACCACAAACTCACCACATAAGCATTTGTGGTCATTGTTTGACTTCCTGGAATTGATCATGCTGTTTTTTGTTTGCCTTGAAAAGACACTGAAAAAATACATCTGCTGCTGGCATGGTATTGACCAGCAGCATCTCATATCTGTCTCTTGCATCTTCTTTCTGCCTTTCCTATAATCATCCTCACTCTCCTAGTGGTGGATTTTGTATTGATTGACCAGCAGGATCCAGCAAGAGGTCATGGCCATGGCAATATGCTGCTTAGAGGTTTGCTTCCTCTGGCTTACTCAACTCCCCCTTTTTATGCAGCTCAGGCACATTTGTGCAGGGACTGTACTATCCACATTGTGCTCCATACCTACAACAATTGCCAGTTGAATAAATGCCCCACTGACATAGCCATAGGCCACTCAGTTTGAGGCAATTTTGCTGTTGAAGTTCCATCAACCAGGCAGGTCTCATTGAAAGCCAAAATTACCATGAAATCTACATTTCTCAATTTGATTTTCAAATATATATAGAGAGAACTGGAGAAAAACATAACAAAAATAAAGCAAATGCTCAATTAACATTGTTTAATGAACAATAGTGGCTTTAGTTCATAGATACCAATATTCCAAAGAATGGTAGATATATCACTTTTTTAGACTTTCTATTTAAAGGCATTTCAATTCACTTATAACAAAGTGGGTACATTGTAAAAATAGATTAAAATTATATTTCTTCTGTTTTTGTCTAAAATCCAAGGAAAAGAAGTATTGACACGAACTGAGACCTTAGCATCACTTTATGTAATCTACACTGCACTTAATAAGTTAAATGACTCAGAAGGACTTTACATAAAAACTGAACAAAACATATAAACGTTGGGAAAATACCAGTTAGTGGCTATCTTTAGGTTCTAATTTTATTCAAATCTGCTAAGCTACGTACCAATCAAAATCCAGGAAATATTAATTCCAAAGTCATGTGACTATAGGAAAGCACAGGAAATAGTATGAGTTTCAAATCATTGTGATTCAATTCTGTGATAGAAAAGTTTCTTCTGCTATCCACTTCACTTCAAAATTCTAACATGAGAAATGAGAAAAAATTTTACAGAATTTGATTTTAAAATGTTATGAAAAATGTGACTCTGAGCTGCTAGAAAGTCAAATTTCTGATTCTTGTGTTGGAGGGTCTGTACTTGTAAAGTGTCGTGCCCCTAGAAATAGCTGTGGGCATGGAGATGTTTGCATCATATATCATACATATAGGTCTTATGCTCCTGTAAGACAATGAACTGAGAATCAAGCCTTGTAGCAGACAGTTTTTTAAGAAATGTTTATACAGGGCTTGCCTTATATAAGTGTGTAAAATGCTTAGCTCTCAGAGGCTGGCTCAGAGCTTTTTCTCAGTGTCACTAGAATTTTACTAGAAAGCCATTCTAGTGAAGATTTGTTCTGGCCTAACTATAAACTTCAATTTTTATGGTGATACTTTAGTTCTGTTACTCTTAGAAGTTTTTGCCATAACTACTTGAAGCAAGGAATCAATCTCACATGAAAACATCAGATGAACTATACGTAAATATGAACCTGTGAAAAACAAAATATAACACAAGCCAAGGAAAAGCGTTTTTTATTTTTACCTTTCTGTTTGTGCAATTCTTTCCAGTGGCTTACAATTCATGTGTTATCTGGGCATGTTTATTCTCCTAAATAAAATTTCAACAAAATCTCTGGAGATAAGTATTATCAGTACTTCAAATCTTAATTAACTTCCCCTTTTATTCAAACAGTTTAATATTAACACAATTGCTTAGCATGATACAAATTCACAAAATTCAATAACACTCATGTTGCTTTTTACATTTTTGAAAGGTTACAACATATATTAACTCACATTGTTGTTATAAAAATAGTTTGTGAGAATTAGGGCGTCATATGCTTTGGTTGTATTTTAGACTTTGGAAAAAGCTCAGGAATTGCATGGAAACATAAAGGAGGTATACTCCCAGAGAAGAAAATATCCCACCCACTGGATCTCCTTTGTTTCATGCAACACTCTACTGGTTCCCTACACACCAGAGACAGCTCTAGATATGATAAATTGTAAGAAGCCTGTCCTTCTTTTAACAGGTGTCTTTCACTTGCATGTCCAGTTCTAAGCCTTCAGAGGAAATATTGGCACCCAAAACCCTAGCGGTTATGCAGGCCACAAAAAACAGAGAAGAGATACTTTACTGTACCTAAAGACTCACTGGTCACCAGAACTGCAGGCAACTCTGGTGAGAAGATCAAGAGGAAACAAAAACCAATGAAAAAAGCAACATCAACAAACCCCACCCAACAAAGATCAACTCATAAATCAGCAATTAAACCTACAATAACTGAGAAGGAGAAATAGAAGAGACATTGATGGGGGAGATACACATAGAAACAAGTGGGATCATGTGGTGAGAGGATATTGAAGACAAGACTGGGAGAGACAACTGGAATGGGGTGAGACATCTCTGCGATGAGTTAGAAATATAAGGCAATGAAATCTCCCAGGAATCTCTGAGGGTGACACTAGCTAAGACTACTAGCAGTGGGGGATATGGAACCTGACATGGCCATCTCCTTTAATCTTGCAAGACTTCCAATGGAGGAATTAAGACACCAACCCAACCACTATAACTTCAAATTTCAATTTTTCCCATATCTAAATGTGAAGGGGTAAAAGATGGAGCAGAAATTGAGGGAATGGCCCAACCAATGAGTGGGCCAGTTTGAGATTCATGCCATGAGAGAGAGGGCCTGCCCCTGACACTGTTAATGTTATCCAGTTATATGTGTATATAAGAGCCTGTCATATCCATCATCAGAGAGGTCTCACCCAGCAACTGATGGGAACAGATACAGAGAGCCACAGCAAAACATTAGGCAGAACCTGAGGAAATCTTGCAGAAGATGGGGGGAAAGGATTGTAGGGGACAAGAGGTAGCAAGGGTACCACAAGAAAGCTATAGAATCTTCTAATCTGGGCCCACAGAGGCTCACAGAGACTGAACTGACAACCAGAAAGAATACATGGAACTGACTTAGGCCCTTTGCACATATGTTGTGAAGCAAGGTCTTCATGTAGAACTCCTAACAATGGGAGGATTCACTGTCTCTGACTCTTGCCTGCCTTTAGGACCCTTTCCCCTAAATGGACTGCTGCTTCTACCTTCAACAGAAGTCCCACTTCAAGGTAATATGCCCAGACTCTTTGATATCCATGTGAAATATCTTCTTTTCTAAAGAGAAAGAGAAGAGGAATGGATGTGTTGAGGGAGCAGAGGTGCAGGTACATGACTGGGAGGAGAGGAGAGAAGAGAAGCTGAGAACAGGATGTAAAATAAATAAATAACAATCAAATAAAAATAATAAAAAGATTTTATGCATGTTAATACATATGATCAATACCATTAAGAACAAGAATATCTGAGGAACTTCCATAAATCATGTTTGTAGGAAGATAGAGTGAATAATTGTTAAATTGTATCTTTGTAAAAATCATGTATTAAGGAATGGGACATTAGGGAAAACAGGCAAATTTGGAGTGGATTGTCCAGTTAGAGTAACAACTATTCATCACCATTGGCTTCTTAAATAGTGCACTCCCCTGAAATAGTAGGGCAATGAAGTAAGAACACACCTGTGTTCTTTATCTCTGTAACTTCCATGTAAATCTCAGCCTATTCTGAGACTAATAGCTTTTAAAAGAATAGCTCAGTCATAATATAGCCAAAGACCATGAGTCTATAATAGGCTCCTAGCTTCTAACCTTTACTAGACTTTATACTTTTCATAAAAATAAACTTTGTGTGCTTATTTTCTTTGCATGTGTAACAGAATGTCCTACACTTCTAGCCATTCCTGAGGATCACTCTAGAATGCTGACCTTAGATTCTTTTGCATGCTTTCATTTTTCACGTGGAAAACCTCCAGCCATATAAAATGATCTATTTATTTAGATTTAAGGCACACAGTGAAGTGAGTTCGCATTATTAATATTTATTGAATGTCATATTCTATAGCATGGCTCCATTAATTAGGCTTCCCCTGAAAGCTTGGTCAATGGACCTGTCTTGTGGGATTATAGTTTGCTTATAAGGATTTCTTGAAGCAAAACATGATCAAGTGTGTTAAAACCCTTTCATACAAAAAAGTGTGAATAACTAAAATATTTTCATATTTAAACCCTTCAAGTAAGTATAATAACAATAATAATAAATAATAATAATAATGTCATTTCTATGCCTAATAGTTTATTGGTCACCTAAATGTGTTAACCTTTATTTTAAAGACATATTATCATCACTCCAAAATCCATAAAAATACACATTCTCACTTCAATAGACTGCTGATATCATTGGTGTATAGACTGCTATACTGTGAGATAATTTTGATTTCTATAATACAAATGAACTATTTTTATATATGAAAATTGGTTTATTCATTCTACTGTCTGGCAAGTATTAAATTCCTGTGTTCTGATTTTAGGTTTTTAATACTATTTTTCCTGACCAGACATTAACATTGCTCTTTAGTCATATGATGAAAAAAGACAATACAGGTTCCTTAATCATGGCACACAGAAATATTTTATGTTAGAGAGAATCTCGAGCACTGTCAGATGGTTTCACAATTATACACAAAGTAAAAGGAGCCAGCAAGCCAGGTTTCACCAATCCAGCATACTGACTGCTGAGGATAGGAAATCTCTCTGTGAGTATTCAGTAGCTTGTGTGGATGCTGCCCACTCCCTTTATTCCTGCTGCACAGGGCATATATCCTGTGCCTGCTTGGATGTTGTCTCAGCAGTAATCAAAAAACCAACAATGATAAGTGGAGGCCAACCCCTAAATGAGGACTAGATGTTCATACTCTCAAAGTACAATGACTTCCCTTCTGTCTTCCAGTAACCTCTACTGTTCCACTTTTCTCCAAATGAAAATATAGACTTTAAAACATATCTTCTTACCGTTGATGACTGACACTTTTGCCTTCCCATTCTCTAGTTTATTTTATGTGAGAAGCATTCTTATTCTCTTGTAAAGGGTGACTTCAACCTAAATCAATTCATTTCCTCCAAGTATTTCTGGCCTGAACTTAAACAGGTCTGAGCACACATGAAATCCCAGACACAGCTGCCACATGCTCACAGAATACAGAACATCTAAAATACATAAATGAAGGTCAAATCTTGAAGTTGCTCTGGGAATTTTTGGAGGTGACGTCTTCATTTACTCACAATGCTGAGGTTATAAATACATGTATCTCACAGAATGGTCTTAGGCTATAATTAAATCAGAAGTTCTCAGGGTCATAGCTAACTACACTCATCTAAGAAAAGAGAGAGATGTCTGAATCTAAGATATATA
Source organism: Mus minutoides (assembly GCA_902729485.2). Classification (NCBI taxonomy): domain Eukaryota; kingdom Metazoa; phylum Chordata; class Mammalia; order Rodentia; family Muridae; genus Mus; species Mus minutoides. The sequence goes on from LR749887.1 coordinate 929,516, forward strand.
AGATGTATCAACAATTCAGGTCTAGGTGGCCAAGATGGCTTCTAAAAGACACTGTACTAAAATTTTCTTTTTAAAATAGGAATAGTAGCTGATGGGTTGCTAGATATAAAGTCTAAAGTCATGATTGGAAAATGAATGTATATATGACAGTAAAGATAATTTACTAACGTATCTTCCTAAACTTTTTAGACGGGAAAATAAGATTGTATAATTATCAATCATTGCTTCACATGTTTTGGTAAAAGAAATATCTGGAAACAAGAGTATATTTAGTTAGTATAGGTTCACAATTTAGACTAGAAAATATATCTACAGTGTTGAGTTTTCCAAAAATACAGGTAATTGTTATTTTCTACTATATAATGGCATGCCAGTTTTATATGGGTCTAGAGTGTTCTGTGATAATAATTTTATATAATGTATTGTTATCACATTCACCCTGCCCCCAGTTCCTCCCAGATCCACCTTCCTTCTATACCACCAAAACTGTGCCTCTTGCTTTCTCTAAAGGATCATTTAGTTAATTTTGTGTTGCCCATATATTCTAGGTTTTTCGGAATTCCACTGGAGCATGGTTAATAAACCATTGGATATATTCTTTAAAAACAACTGCCCATTCCTCTTCCAGTAGCTATAAAATGCCTATACCATTAATTAATGATGAAACTTTGTGCTTACCTTCCAGAATCTATGTTGAGATTTTGTCTGGTCTGAAATTACACAGGATTTGTACATTTTTACAATTACTATGAGTTTTTATGTCCAACTGCTCTGGCTTTTATAATAAACATCTTTCAAAATATTCACATGACAACCTGCTACTCTAGAAATTTCCTAAAGTATATGCATACTCATAAACAAAATTTGTTTAAATAGAATTACTATAATGGACTAGTAATACCCCTACTGTACAATACAGGCTAATAAATACACAAAATTCTGGAAGGGGTTACCTTTTGTAGAGTTGTTGTATAGTAAGTTCCCATAGACTACCCCCCCCCCAAAGAAAACATATAGGCTATTGTCAGTGCTTTTAATTACCTTCAAAACTCAACAGTAAAACTATAATGCTGAAGACGAAACAGGCTTGAATCACAGAACAGGGAGAAATCAAGCTGGTATTGACCTGGAAGCTTCATCACAATGCTGGGACGTTTGTCACGTTTGGGACGTTTCCAGACAAGAAAAGCAATCACCAGTCTTGCTCATCTGAGAATGCTACAAACTGTACCAACCAGACTGGCAAGCTATGCCCAATGGTACAACAATGCAATACCTTTCCTGAAAGTAATCAAACACTTTTAAATTTGATTCCACATGATGGAACCCAAACTCTACACCATTATCAGGGCCAACCAAAGAGACCAGATATGTGATAAGCCCCAGAGGAGAGCATACAGAAGCAAACTTACTCTTACTGGGGTTTTGTAGCCATACATCTCTCAACCTTCATCAGAGGAACTTGTTTTCTCCATAGATGGCAACTAACATGGAGACTCACACTGGTCAATGTGAGAGAATAACAGACTTTAAAATGTTCAGAATCAAATCAAGCTATAACTCTCAAGGATATGGGATCATTGCAGAAGAACGTTAGGATAATTTTAAGAGCAACAGGAAATATCCCTAGTAGATGATAAGGGAATCACTAATGTTGTAAATGATGTACTCAAATAGCCATACGTAGAGATACTAACAGATTATATCTTATAGAAGACTTAGGAATAAATATTATTTCTGTCTAACCATATAGTATCCATATAAAATCAGTACAAAATCACAAGGGGAGAATAAGATTGTATGCTTAAACTCACAAAGTAAAGAAGTTGATCAATTCTTTCTGGTATCCAATAATGGGGATGGGGGGGGAGGGGACACTACCCCAACAAATGTTTCTGGCTTTTGAGACACTTGCTTTTTGCCTTATTCTGATCCTGTGGTATGATTGTAGTTACTTTGTCATTTGTAACTAATTCAAACCTATGACTAAACTGCCCAATAACCCAAATTAACAGCAAAGCAATGGGCCCTTTCATTCCTTCAGAGGTATCCCACAGGAGCAATCAGGGGCTGGCCCTTTGTTTGAAGGTTCTTAAAATAAAATAGAGCAATTTTCATAGGCTGAGTGTGTTTCCTGTGAAGGATGCAAATGAATAAGGAGATTCTCAGACATTGGTAAACATACTAAATGATAATGAAAAGTAAACTTGGCATAAATAAGATTTCACAGTGATAACCAATTTGAATTCTCTTCAAAATATATGCACATAGAATAACTTAACAAAGCAGGTAATTCTTTGTTTAATTTGAATTTAGAAAAAAAAGTAATTGACTTCTCCCAAAGGACATTTATATCAAACTGTGATAAGATGTATAAATATAAACACTGCTAGAGAATCAGAGAACTGTATTAATTGAAGAGTCACAATTTCTTAATAGTGCCAGAACTCACACCAGCCAGTCATTAAAGAAAATCAGTCACTTCATGTCACAGCATGACAATCCTAGTTCAGCAAAACAGATCTCACCTGCAATGTGTCTTTAAACTAACCTTTGCTGATGATTCTGTCAGTTTTGTCAAAATGGATTCAACATTATAATTTTACCTTGTTTTAAATGTATCTTATTGTTTGAATTTATTTTTAATTTATTTGCTCTAATTTTATGAAATTTCAGTTTCTAATTCTATAGCCAACTTCTGAGCATTCACCATCTTTAAACTTTAAATTCCATGTACAATCCTCCAATTTAAAGATGTTTCATAATGCTGGGCAGTGGTGGCGCACATCTTTAATTCCAGCACTTGGGAGGGAAAAACAGGAGGATTTCTGAGTTTGAGGTCTATAGAGTGAGTTCCAGACTACCCAGGGATACACAGAGAAACCTTGTCTTGAAAAACCTATGTTTGATAGCTGAGTCTTTGTATTAAATTATTACTATTTTCATGGTGATAAGCTGGCTCTGGCTCCTAATCTTTATGGTCTGGTCCAAATTATTTGTTGCTGGGCAGCTTCATGGTGTGGTTGCTGCATGTGTTCCTTATTATTTTTATTTTTTTTATTTTTTTATTTTTTGTGTTTTCTTAGTGTGTTTAGCAACAAATCAAATTCTGCTCTAATTTTATTAAGGGCATTTAATAAACACTAAAGGAACTTTCCAAAAAAGCAGATACTGTGGTGTGAGTTCAATAAACATAATCCCTTCTTCTAATTATTTGATATGCTCTAGGATAGATAGGCCAGTAAGGAAAGTACAAGTTTGATGAAAAAAAAAATACACAAGTGTCACAAATACATACAGAGATGAGTGAAATGGAAAGAAGAATATTCCAACTACCCAATGAAACAAATAAAATACGTATTTAACTTTTCTAGTCTTTTTTGTATTTATGATTATGCCTATTCTAAACTTTGCTTCTATGTTGTAAGGATTTTCATATCAATATTATGTTTTAACTTTTTAATGATAAATATAAAAAGTACCATTGTAAAATATAACAGTCTTGGTCTTGCAAGATCATTAATTTTATTCAGTTTTGCATTTGATTTTGTATACTGTGATAATATTCCTAAAGCTGATAAGCAATGATTTTTAATACATTTGTGTAGTTATAATCTCTTAGTGAAGGATGCACACATGGCTGAGCATAATCACATATATCATTACTATTTTTCCAAGTCCCAAACTCTGAGTTTACTAATTTATTAAACATAGACTTATAAATTCACTGTATCTTCAGTAGAAACAGAAATATGATTTCATTTTTTAAAACATCAGTTCTTATTTGCTTGTTAATATTACAGGATAAAAGCAAAGCCTTTGGTTGCCTTTTGAAACTGAAATGTATTAAAACACAGAAATATAAAATCAAACACTAGACAAAATTAAAGAGAACTAAGTCATTACCTACAATTTTTATGGAATCAGCAGGGTTTTGCTGAACATAAAGCCATACAAATGGCAAGCTGAAAGACAGATGTGTTTGATAAACTACTGACATATTAGAAAGACCATTATAAGTTTACAAACTGAAGAAAGTATCTAGAATATTCTGGGGTTCCTGGGAAGACAAATTTCTCAGTCCTGGTGTTTCCTTTGGTTGGCAGAGGCTCTGCTCGTGTTACACCCTTAGTTTCTCTGCACATCAGAAGGCTCACTTCCATGCTGGTATATGTGCAGTGAATTCAGGGTGCTTTGCTCAGCTGAGGAACATTTCATTAGTGAGAAGAATCACCTGCAGAGATCTTGTGCTTTGCTCAATAGCTGTGCAGTTGGCTCTTTATTGCCAGGATTACTGTGAGGGTTCAGGTAGTCTTAGATGATAAGAAGATCTAAGCCAGAAGGCAGCCTGCTGCTTGTGAAGGTTTTATGTAAGGAAAGAGGAAGCTATTCTTTACCTGGTGTTTGGAGACTCAAGGAGTTCAGGCGATTCACAGATCTTACCCAAATCTCTAGACCTAAAAAATTCAGAAAACATACTGGCCATTGATAGCCTCAGCCAAAACACACATACCAGAGCATCAGGAACAAGAGACTGGCACTGGTGGGCCTCGATCTATACTGAGTTTGCATTTAAAGTGTTGGTATGTAGGGGAATAATGGTTCTTATATTGAAATACACTGCTACAAACTATTATCTGACCTAATGCTTTTAAGAGTCAGATGCAGCAGTTTCAGTTAGCTGGGCTTTTGGAACATGTGAGTTCTGAGATGCCTGCCATGCCTGCAAGTATGTGTACAGTAGTGCAAGCACTTCTTTTTAAGCCATGGCCAGATATAGGAAGTGACTCAAACTAAATATAACATAGCCAATGGTGTTTTTTCTTAAGTCAGCAAAAAGGTAGGATCATTTAGAAAGCAAAGGTGATTCATGTTTGTACAAGGGCTTGAGCACTGAATATAGTGAAAACTGGTTGAGAGGCATACAGAGTACAGGTAGAAATGAAAGAATTTCCTAATGGTTTGGGAATAGGCTATGAGAATTTCCAAGGCGTTGTCTGAATTGCTGAGAAATTATTAGAGAATGTAATGGCTAGGGAAGATGGCTCAGGAAATATTTGAGGTTAACAAAGTCACTGATTCTGTTTGAGGAGATATTTTGATATGACAATTGTACAATAGAGTGGAGAGATATAATGAGCATATAAGCTCTTTCATATGTTGTCTGAGATAGAACAAACAGTATAGTCATGAGCAAACAGAAGCTTGAGAGCTGAGATGCTAGGCTGGGGTGAGGAGAACCTATTTGAATAAAGAGGAAGATGATTAGAAAGAAAGTACTCTGGGTTTGGGTGAAAACTGCAATAAAGACCAGAAACAGGTTTTAGTTGAACAGTCTGATGGCATTAGACTCCAGCCAAGGATTCTTGGGTAGAATTAACAGGCTCAGGGAACTGTGAGATGGAATGAGGAGAACAGAAGCTCATTTAGAAGCTCATACTATGATGGTGTGGTATCATAATCTTAACAATACCTGTACACCAAAACAGCATTACCTAAAATAGGCTTCCTGAACCCATCAGGGGAAGAGGAGATGAGCATACTTAGTTGCAAGCCAAGACCACCTCATCCAATTTACTGCAAGCAAAAGCAAAGCAAGAGGAAGAGCAGACAGGATCCAAAGGGCTTGCTTCAACTCTGTTTGCTGTCTCCACTTTGCTTAGCTCTACTGAATATGCTAATGTTTGGGAGGGTGATTGTCAGGCTTTGTCTTCATTGCCAGCTTGGCTAAATTTGGAATAATGTAGGAAATTCATCTTTGCTTGTGACTCTGGTGGTGTTTTTACAATGTTTGAGCTATGTAGTGAAGATCTTTCCAGAGAGTGAACAGCATTATACCATAGATTCAGGACCCATGGTGAGGGTGGAGAGAGAGAGAGAGAGAGAGAGAGAGAGAGAGAGAGAGAGAGAGAGAGAGAGAGAGAGAGAATATCTTCATCTACTTCCTGACTGTGGGTGTAACGTGATCTACACTACAATCTTGATATTATGATTTCTCTGCCACAACCCCGTGCCTTCAAAACAAGGTAAACCCTTCCAACTCTTAAGTTGATTTTTGGCACATATTTTGTCACAACTGTAAGAAAGGTACAGACACAGTGATGCAAGTCTATTTCATTTCTACTGTCTTTGTATCCTCTCCCTGAAGCTATTAAAATGTCTATAGTGTTTACCCTCAAATCCCATGTTTTTTTGCTGGATCTCAAGTACCATTTCTGAAGTAGTAGTTTCCATATCATAAGTCACACTGTGAAGGGTAATTTAAACTTTCTGGATTGTGGTTCTTTGATGATTTTTAAGCATTTTACATTTTTTTATTTATTGTGTAAGTAGGGATACATGACCTTGGTCATCCAACTTAGAAGAGAGCTGAGACATATTGCTGGATTTCTTTGATGGTTTTTAATTTACCACAAATAAGGCAAATTCAAAGTGGCATGCTTCATGCTTTCTGCTGAACAAAAATTATCAATTAGGTAGCTTATAAGCAACAGAAATTTAATCATCTAAGCTCCAGAGGGTAAGAAGGCCATGAGCATGATGCTGGCAGATTTTGTGTCTATTTAAGGCTCTCTTCTGTCTCATGGCAGTGTTTTTCTATGTGTTTCCATGGTTAATAATTCTAGACAGCTCTCTTTAGAAGGGTACAAACCTCATTCATTAAGACCCCAGCCTCATGAGTTAATTGTTTCCAAAAGGTTCCATTTACTAATATCATCCCACTAACATGTTTTCAATGTGTAAATTTGTGACACAGGTCATTTAGATTCACATTGCTAGGGCTTCTTGAGAGCATTTTGTACATCTCCTAGTAAAGATACTAATAGCACACCATGGGGACAAAAATAGGATTAATCAGAACTCCTGCACAATCAGCCACCCATAGCAACATTAGCTGAACCTGGGGAAAACATGCCATAAGTCAGCTGCCATGGCTCTATCTGCAGAAATTTCCTGTTTTAAGGAAGGCTTATTCTTGGCAAAGGGCTTCATGAATTCACAGCCCATTAGCATCTAAGCTTCTGCTTCAGTTAAAAGGCTATATAATTATTTACTTCTAGCCATGAAGCTATCAGACTGAGCTTCAGCTTGCCTACCTGTGAACCTAACATCAATTCTCCAGTTGTGTTCATGTTAACTTTAAGTTATATTGGAAATTTCTTGCCAACACTTTCCTAATGTCATGTTTAATTCTCCCAACACCAACAACTTGACTTTGTCCATGAAAGATCATTTATGCCAGAGAATCTGGTAAGTCCTACAAGTTACCCTAAAATGACTAAAAAGGTCAATTTCTAAGTAGGGTACTCTCTCCATTGCTACACTGTACCACAGACCTGATTTAAGAATTCTGTAATGGCATATGTTTTCCAGAGTCTATTCTCTCAAGGCAGTCAAAACTCTGACATCAAATGGATTTTTCTCAAGCATGGCTCTTTATTGCCCCACTTAAAGATCCGAAAATTTCACATAGGCAATAGATTCAAACTCAGAAGGACCTTCTATTTCAATTCCCTATATCCTATCTTGAGACCAGATCTCAAAACAAGTATGATCAGCTGTTTTCCAAGACTCCTTTTAACCACATTACCCTCACTGTACTGAATTTCTTTCAGTCATAATGATCTCTCCCTAAGCATCTGAATGTGTCCCTTTCTAGTAACCCTAATATACAAATGCCATCAATCATATCCACTCCTCCTCCTCCATGAAATCTTCCCTAATATCTTCAAGAGCCAAAAAACTGCATTGTCTGAACTGCCATGTGTTAACTGCAGCCCTTGCCACACTTGGTGCTTTGAGTTTATTACACTTTGTGGGCATGTGTGTCCTATTTCCTTCCTAGATTTCACGCTCCTGAGAATAGCACTCCCGTATGGCACATTATGCACACATGTTCCTCAGAATACAGGCTAATTAGCTTTCTTGTCACAGGTACAGAAAATATAAACTGCAAATAAATCAATTGTTCTTTTCTCCCCTTTTAATATAAGGTAGCTCATCCATGCTTGTTTGCTGCCAAGATTGAGGATCATTATGTTAAATGAATCAATAAATGAATGAATGCTGAAGTTGGTCATAGCTTTTGAGTCATTCCCAATAAGTTAACATTTTTTTCAAGTAGCAAATACATGGACTAGAATGACTAAGGAAAAGTGTAGTTTTAAAGTAAGTGTAGTTAAGAAATGAGGTATTCTATTTATTTCCTTAAAGAAAAAAGTCAAGTTCTAAACAACATATTTTACTGCTACTAAGCTGTATCTTTTGCTCCTGTTTTTAACATGTGTTTCTATTTATCACACATTTGAAATATTGCTGATTTTTAAAGAATAATTTAGAAAAGAAAACTAAGTGTTTAATAAAATCCTTATGTCTTCTCTCAATATACCTCATCTTGAACTCTACAATCTGGTAAGTCCCAGTGTCTTCTGATACACACATTAAAATAATCACTTTAAGTTTCCTAGTAGAGACTAATTCGGAGACAAAATCTAGGATTTTGTACTCTCAAGAGGCCTTTCCCAAGCTTCTCAGCCTGACTGTTGGCTTAGAAAAGTAGCTTCATAGGAAGGTGCTAAGGGACCCATGTATATCCATCCTCATAGCCCTGTGCTCCTTTTATTACTTTCCACAGAAGCTATTAAATGGTTCTGGCCCATTCCCACCTCTCATTTCTGCTCTTCTCAGAATTAGTGCATTCACCAAGTTTCAGGCTGTAAGCACTGAACTGGACTCTGCATGTACATACATACATACAACTTTTAGCTAAAAATCACTGTTTATGTACTACATTAAAGAGCAAATATTATATTTACTGGATGCCAAGTGACTTTTTATACATATTTACAGTGTATAGTTTTGTACTACAGTGAGAATATCTATGGCATGATACATTTCTTTATGCTGAGAATACTTTGGATACTTTCAGATGTTCCAAGTGTACAGTACAGGCTTCATTGTAGCCAGCCTATGCAACAGCACACAGAGGTGGTTGCTCTATTAAACTCCAATTTAATCCTCATTAGCAACCCTTTCCTGCCCTACTCTCTTCAGCTTCTAGTTGTCACTACCCAGTTTTGAGCATCCATTAAAATCAAATGCCTTAGAAACCACATATGGGTGACATCAGATAGCATTAGCCTTTCTGTGTGGGTCATTTCATTATATATATATATATATATATATATATATATATATATATATATATATATATATAATTTTATATAATAAATGACAAAACATCATTTTTCATAGCTTAAATTCCAAGGAGCACATTTTTTGTAACTTTTTTTGAGTGACACTCAGAATGCTGTATTTTCAACATGATCCTTATGCTTATACATATGGGCTCTAGCTGACAGTAATGTTTAGGGAGATTGGGGAACCTTTGGTGGATGCATTCTGTGGGCAGGCGTTGATTGTTATCTGACCGTGCCTATGTTGTCTGCTTCCTATCTTCAGCCACAATGCCTACTAACATGAAGAGACCACTCTTTAAAACTCCAGCTACCATGGACTCAGACACCCCACTACTAGGCTTCCAGAGCATGATGGATGATAGTGCTGCTTTTAAGTTCCTTCCATCAGACATAGCAACAAGCAACAGCCAATGTGTCAGGTTCAAATCTCTGGTGGGTGAGTTTCCTTTTATTTGAAGGAGGTTCTGTGGCTTCTGTGGACAGCTGTTTTCCTTCTCTGAGATCATGGTAGGTGCCTCTGACAGTCAGTCAGGACCAACAGACATAACTGATAAAAACAGGCCTAGTACATGTATCGTGAGGGCTGAGCTGTAGTGGTCCTTGTGTTCCTTGGGTGCTTTTAATGCATCTGTCGCTGAGATTGCCTGCCATCCTCACAACCAATTAGTATGCTCTTCACATGAATGTCATTATCCAATTAGTGTTTATTATACAGCTCAACTGAGATAATCGGGTAAGCAACAAGGCCAGTTGTTTACTTTGGAAAGTCCTTATTTTGGTTAAGTTCTGCTTCACAGCCTTCTCCACATAGCTTCAGAAAAATTATGATTTCTCATTAATTTTAATTATAGCAAAACAATAGCACATTGGAATTCCTATCCTGGACACCATGAAAAACTGAATGAAACATTTAGAACAGTTATTCAATACAACATGTCTTGTCAGAAAATGCTTACTTAGTAGGATGTGACTTTAATATCACATGGGACATAGTGTCTGCATGGGAGCACTTGACTGACCTCATTCTTCTGGACTAGAAATGGGCTTTGTTTTTCATTAAAATAAATTGAAAATTCAACAGATGCATGACGCCAATGTTGTAAAAAAAAACATTTTTTCTTAATCTTTTGAAAATTGCTTACAGTATTTGGGTCATATCCAACCCTCCATACTTTCTCCTCACTCTCTCCTGACGCAGCCTCATCTGCCCACAACCTCTCTCTCCAACTCTATGCCCTCCTTTTCATTAAAATCGAATACCACGACTCACACTAGTTGCAGGGTTGTCCCAATTCCCTTGACAGGTTTCTCCCCCTTGAAGAGGTGGTTCAACAGCTCTGGCTTGGTGCAACCGAATGAAGATTTCTCAAGCAACTGCAGACTAAAAACAGTTCTACCTGCAGAATGTTCAACAAGAGCTCGCTGCTGACTCTCTTTTGAGTGACTTCAAGTACAAATCCTTCAGACCCGAGAAAGTCTGCCTCTTTTTGTAGTCCTATCTTTGAGGCTTCTCAAACCATTTTTCATGAAACAGTGAGTATTCAAGAGAACTAAATCTGAAGTCTGCATAAAACTTCTCTATAACAAATGTGCCACAATATGCAATCTTCTACTTGTTAGTCCTTAATGTCTACCTCTCTGAATTCTCATGGATTTCTCTGTCACAAGGTTTAACTGTTTCATATACACTGGCTTTATCATAAGATAAAACAGCATACAAAAAATATTGAGTAACCTATCTACTCCAATATGAGCTGTCCTTTTACTCCTGGATGTGGGACCATCTAGCAGATCATGGTCTATCCACCAGTAAAGAAAACATGTTTCCTTCCCATAGAAGTCCTCAACTGCCCTTCTGTGGGTGGGAACTCGTAAGCACTTGCACAAGGCCAAATCAACCATTATTCTAGCATGGAAGGAGGTAGGTAACCTAAATTTAGTGTCCCTTAAATTAAAATTTGACATTTCAGATTTGACTAATATTGGTTAAAAGTAATCAACTTCGTTTTAATATTTGGGGAAAGTAAAAGTGCTTTTCAGATGCTGTAATAAAATGTCCTGACAAACATACATTTCAGAGAAAGGATTTATGGTGCCTCATAATTCTGTCTTGCAGTCCATCATGATGGGAAAATCATAGCAGCAGGAGGTTAAAGAAGCAGCTGGTAACACTGCTTCCTCAGTCAAAAAGCAGCGTGTGTGGTTACTACCTGCACTCAACTAGCTTTCTTGTTCTTATACAGTCTAGGACCCAAGTCCAGAAGATGGTGCCCCATATTTTTAGGGCAAATTTTCCTAGCTCATTTAAGCTAATTAAGAAAATCCTTCACAAGTACACAGAGTCTAACCCTTTATGGTGTATCTGGAGGTTTGTTTCATATATGATTCTAGATTCTATTGCCAACATTAACCACCAGAGAAACCACAAGAGTTTTAGTAAAGGATATTTATTTTTAAAATATATGAAATTTTAATTCTTAAGACTATTAAAATTTCAAATTTTAATAAATTAAAGTTGCATTATTGTGTTCATCATTTTCCTAAATGATCTATCTCTTGTGTCAATCTGCCTCTAAAACACTCCTAATGCTATGACCAGTGTTTCCTTGTTGCCTGCATTCAGAGTGGTGGCATCTTATGTTGTAATATGTAATGAAAATCCCTTCAATATCAAATGTCACTGTTAAGTACTAAACATAAACACTGGGTTCAGTCAGCAAACCAAATGAATCAAAGATACTGATGAAAGGAGAACCAAAAGAAGTTGTTAAGAGTGTCATAGTCACTCAAAAATCCCACAAGGGAACTTAACCCCAGTCTCAGCCATTTGCTTGTAAACATTGCTTGATAAACATGGCTAAAGTACCTCTGTGTGATAGTGTGTGGCTAGCATGGTGATTGATGCCTGTAACAGTCTATCAAAATGTCTTCACAGGTTATTAAAGGGAAGGAGTTCTCACACTAGAAATCACTAATTCATAGGGAGACTTTTGGAGTATATTGTGACTCTAAGCTTCAGAGCACTCACATGACATCTTATTAGCTGAACACCCATGAAAAATTGAGATGTTATTACCTAGCAGGTCAATCAGTTATGCTAATCATTCCCTATAATGCACTGTACTTGCATTTTAAAACTTCTTACATTCTCATCACGGAATCCATCATTTATGATATATGTTTCATTTATAATTGATGAGCTTATCAAGTCTGTGCCATTAGGTTTTAATTCAAACTGCAGTGTCCTTGAATGTAAGATTAAAAACATATAGCACAAAACTTTTAATTCCTTATTAGTTGTCAAATGATATAAAGATAGGAAAAATTAGATTAGTAAATGTGGGATATGTTTTCCCATTCTGAACTTCATTGTACATGCCACTGGAAGGCAAACACAGCAATGCTAATGAAGAATGCAAATCAAGGCTTAATCTCAGATCTTTGCCATTTATATTAGGTAGGATGATAAATGATTCCCAAATATCTTTTGTTTTCTGTATATGGAGGATAGTAGCAAGCTTTTAAAGAATACCCTATGTAAATCTGATTCATGAGTTAAAATGTAGAAACATATAATTCCTTATGGGGGAAGTACCCCATATCCTGGGTTAATGGAGCTGTTTAAATTGAAGGCAATATTTGGCAGTTTGGCAAATTTAATAAGTGCTCTGAATCTCGTAAAAGTTGAAAAATGATTTTGAGAGTTCTACAAATTTTCTTGAGGGAAAACTGTACTCAATAAACTAAAAAAAAAAAATCCAAGCCAACAAGAAAACTTTTCTGTCTCTCTAATCGCAAATAGAATATATCAACTACTTCCGTTTTTTCTTAGTAGGATGTACTAACCATTGTCTACTTTGATGCCTTTTTTTTTTTTTTTTGCAAGAAAAAATAAAACCCTAGATACATGGGTATAGATAATAAGTGTATAAACCAGCATGTATTGATAATAAATCACAAATAAATTATTTTAAAAGGTTGTTATATACATTATGTTACCACTTATTAATTAGCAAATTTGCTTGCTTAGGTAACTGACATGGTTGTTATGTTTGTGGAAAATTAATACTACACTGAATATTTGTATTACCAACATTAGATAAATGAAACATTTTGAATTTGTGGTTGTCAACATTGAAAATGACACCTGTGTAATACAAAAGACAGATGAATGTTTAAGCATTTCAGAAACTATTTGAAATTTATTTTTAATCCTTAGTAAAACTCACTGAATGATTTAAAAGAAAACATAAGTCACTAACTCTAGCAGAATTTTGTAAAGTCAAAAAATTTAACATAATACAATCTAAAGAAATATCTTCCTTTTGTCAAATCTCTGTATGTATTCCTTATTCTCTCTCTGTCTCTGTTTCTCTGTCTTTGTCTCTCTGTCTCTGTCTCTCTCTGTCTCTCTCCATCTCTCTTCGTCTCTTCCCTGCCTTGGTTCTCCATAGTGGCTAGTTTCTTTCAAGCCATGCTTTATATATATATATATATATATATATATATATATACACACAAACAAACAAACAAACAAAAAACAACCTAAATGTCATTTGTTTACCTCCAGTAGCCTAATTTCAGAGGATTGCAAATTTTGGACATTTAGAAATGAGTTAATATCCATACCCATCTTACATGACAAGATTCACCTTGTAATTCTTTCAGACAGAAACAATTAAGGATCAGAGGTATGTCTGAGGGATGGCAACCCCATCCCTCACTTGATGTTCTGTCTTCCTGCTAGAGGTGAGCTCTGTAAGATCCCTTGGGCATTTCATCTAAGGTTACTCCCTTTGATTCCTGAGAGTCTCAGTCTCTCTCTCTCTCTCTCTCTCTCTCTCTCTCTCTCTCTCTCTCTCTAAGATATTGTCTTTATTTACTTTCAAATGCTATTCTGAAAGTTCCCTATACCCTCCCCTTGCCCTGATCCCCCACCAGCGCACTCCCACTTCCTGGCCCTGGCATTCCCCTGTACTGGGGCATATAAAGTTTGTAAGACCAAGGGGCCTCTCTTCCCAGTGATGGCCTACTAGGCCATCTCCTGAGAGTCTCTTATCTTCAAGGACTCTGGTGCATTCTGGGGGGGGGGGTGCCCCAAACCTTCTCTTTCCTGAGATTGCCTGTTTCCATTCTTTCTGCTGGCCTTCATTGCTTCAGTCCTTCTCTCTCACCCAATAACAAATCAGGTTCCCCTCTACCCTACTCCCCACTCTTCCCAATCCACATTCCCTCCTAAGTCTCTCCTTCCCTCCCTCCTCCCTCCCTCCCTCCCTCCTTCCTTCTCCACTTATGATTGCTTTCTTCTCTCCCCCAGGTGGGACTGAGGCATCCTCATTTGGGCACTTCATCTTGTTGAGCCTTTTGAATTCAGGGGACTGTATCTTGTGTATGTTTGTTTTTTTTTCTTTCTTTTTTCTTTCCTTTTTTTTGGGGGGGTGCTAATGTCCACTTATTAGTGAGTACATATCATGCATGTCCTTTTGGGTCTGAGTTACCTCACTCAGGATGATATTTTCTAGTTCCATCCACTTGCCTGTGAAAGTCAGGATGTCCTCATTCTTAATAGCCGAATAGTATTCCATTGTGTAAATGATCCGCATTTTCTGTATCTATTCTTCTGTCCTGGGACATCTAGGTTTTTTCCAACTTCTGACTACCAAAATTTAGGCTGCTACCAATCACACCTCTGATCCATAATTGTTTCTGTGTGAAAGAATTATTGAGATGGAAATGGAGAGGACCCTGAGAAAAAGAAGGTCCAGCAACAGGCACAAAATGGGGTCTAGCTCAAGGGGAGGTCCCAAGGCCTGACACTATTACTGAGGCTATTGAATGCTCACAAAAAGGATCTATCATGACTGCCCTCCAAAAGACCCAACCAGGAGCTGAAAGAGTCAGGTGCAGGTACTTGCACCCGCCCAATGGACAGAAGATGCTGACCCCTGTGGTTGAATTAGAGAAGTCTATAAGAAGCTGAGGAGGTAGGCGACCCTGTAGGAAGACCGGCAGTCTCACTAAATATGTACCCCCAAGCTCTCTCAAACACTAGACCATCAAACAGACGGGATACACCAGCTGATATGAGGCCACCAACACATATACAGTAGAGGACTTCCAGGTATGTGTTCAATCAGAGATGAAGCACTGAACTCTCAAGAGACTGGAAGCCCCAGGGAGCTTAGAGGTCAGGTGGGGTGGGGGGTGGAGGCATCCATGTGGAGATGGGGTGGGGTGGGTAGGAGGTATAGGATGTGGAGCAGTTTGATGGTGGATGAGGAGCGGCAGGAAATAGAATATGGAGTGTAAAAAATGAATTACAAATAAAATTAAATTAAAAAAGAAAAAAGAAAAGATTTACCTTGTTAAATTTCCAGAACATCAATATGAACTAACCAGTACCCCCGAGCTCCTTGGAACTATACCACCAATCAAAGAAAACACATGGTGGAACTTGTGGCTCTAGCTATATAAGTAGCAGAGGATGGCCTAATCAGTCATCAGTGGGAGGAGAGGCCCTTGGTCCTGTGAAGGCTCTATGCCCCAGTATAGGGGAATGCCAAGACCAGGAATGGAGTGGATGGGTTGGGGAGCAGGGGGATGGGATAGGGGATTTTTGGAGGGGAAACTAGGAAAGGGGATAACATTTGAAATGTAAATAAAGAAAATATCTAATAAAAATAAATAAATAAAAGGAAAAAATCAATGTGTTGAATTAATTTGTCTTGGAGTTTAAAAAGAAGCAAGTTGCAAAGCCTGTCACTGCCATGAAGCAGGAAATCATGTGCAGCTTAGCAGGATAAGCGATATTCTTTTAAAGCAGAAAGCATTTTTAAAATTCTCCACATTTCTCCTGGTTTGTGCTCTATGAGTGCAGTTTTCCAAGGCAAATCTCTTCCTGATAATGTTTCCATTCCTCTAGGAAATATTTAGTTAACTTAGTTTCCTTTCTTTATCATTTACATAACAGATCCAATTTGTAGGTGTGAGAAAACATAGGACATATATCTAATGTGACAAATGTGTGATTAAGGAATGTTGTGCCTTTGCATCTTTCACATTTTCTCTTTTGTCCACTATTTATACTTTGTATCATAAAACAGTTTTTGGTTTAGAGCCAATATAAGTAGATGTACTTAATTACGGAAGGGTAAAGTGGGACCATCCTAGATCGCCACCACAGATGGTTGCTCTATCCCTGTGCAGTCACAGATGATATTCAACAGCTACAGAAGCTAAATACTAGCTAAAGACCTCTTTATCTTTATACATAGAAGATAGAAAGAGTAAAGAAATCTTGTTTGCAATTTATGCTGAAAGAATCTGTATATATAAACAATAGAGCCACTGTGCAATAATTTAAGATTTGGGAGCAATATAATTACATATGGGCAATGTGTCCAAAGTGTTCACATAATTCTGGAATAATTTTATGTTCTTGATTTCTGCTCATACTTAGAAAGAGTACAAGGTGCATTTTGAAATAGCATATTTTGTGCTGTGGTGTGTCGTAGGGTTTCTAATGCTGTGATAAAACAGTATTATGAGAGCAACTTACAAATAAAAACCTTCATATTTGCCTTATACTTCGAAATGTCTGATCATTAAAGAGTGCCTGCACAGGAAGGTTTTAAGTCTTAACACTCATTTCACAACAGAGATACCTTTTAAAAAAAATCTCTTTACCTTTATTTTATGTTTATTAGTACTTGTCTGCATGTATGTCTATGTGAAGGTGTCAGATCTTGGAGTTACAGACAGTTGTGAGCTGCCATGTAGGTGCTGGTATTTAAACTTGGGTCCTCTGGAAGAGCAGCCTCTGCTCTTAAATGCTGAGCCATCTCTCCAGTCCTTCAGAATGGGGATTTTTTACAGTCATCACAACTGTCTCTATCTTGAATCCAGCAATTATGTTGCTCTGTATGTGCCTGGCTGGTTGATGCTTGTTCTGCTTATAGAGACTAAACCCCCTGAAATGCATTGTCCAGGGATCTGACTGGAAATTACAGCTTCCTCCGATGACTGTGCAGGGTGTTCCTGGGCATCGGTGTTGCATATTTGTTTCTCCACCACTTCTCAGCCTGGCCAACTCAGGTGTGAAAGTGGAGCAACCCTGTAGATTTCCAATAATCATCGATGTGTAACGTAGATGCCAGAGCCCTCCCTGCATCAGGCTTCCTGGACCTTCCACTGAGAATTCTCCATCACTGGAATCCTGAGTCCCTCATCTTTCTGTTTCTCCTTGTATCATATTTTCCCTGCTTGCTCTCAGAACCACTAAGTTTTCAAACACTTATACCTATATCTTATGTTCAGGGTCTACTAATTAGGAATCTAACAGATGGCACTCCTTGGATCTTGGTAGTATGAATCTTTTGATGGTATAGTACCAAAGTATGTGATTGAGCAAGAACTATATGAAGGAGCATAATATTTACATTAAGTGTTAGAAGTTGTAACTCAGTTTTACATAGATTGATGCATTTCTTAAAATAATCATCTACATTTAATTCATATGTTTGGCAGGTTCATAGAACACAACTTGATACTCGGAAAGTTTTAGTTCTTTAATCCTTTCCTGTTTACTGACCATATCATCTCTGACCTCCTGAATACACAGAAGCACTCAGAATTCCTGTTATTTGGTTCAATCATACCCAAAGAATATGTATTTGATTAGCTGTTCTCTACATCATTTTTTAATTTTTGTTTTTTTTTTAATTTATTTAAATTTGTAATACCAAGAGGGAATGTACCTTTAAGTTTAAATACATATGTGTTCAGAAGTTCCAATAATTAAACTATTGCAACTCCTTAAAAACAAAATTCAGCACAAAAGAAGACAACATGACATTTCTAAATGGCTGAGCCTATGTGCATTTCTTTCAGAGTTCATTTGGCCTGAATAAGACTTTTATTGAAATTCAGTGCTTAAGTTTGCTTTATACTTATGCACATTACTGTCCCAAACAATTTTAGCAGCATTTTTGGGTGGCAATATGAATGTATTTTCATATAACTACTCAATTTTGAATTGCCTCAGATTCTGAAAGTACAATTGACTTTAAGTGAGAACTGTATAGAAATATTTGCTTGCCCAAGGCATATATTTTATTTAAAAGTGCTTTTTTCTACAAATGTACCATCTATATAGATTTATCTTTCATGTATTTATGTTAGTATGTAAATATTTTGCATGTAGAAAAGACAGATGAACAGGAGACACATATAGGTCACAATAATTATCATTCAACACAGGAAATAAGAACTTTGTTTACCTAAAAAAAAAATGACCTGTAATGTTTTGTTTTTCCTAGATGCTAGATTTAATAATCACCTCAATACTTAACCATCCAGGCAGCCATTCCATGCAGGCAGTAGACAGTTGTCAGTAGATCTTCCCTGTTAAGCCTTTACTCTTTTCTTCCTTCTACCTCAAATCATAACTTTCCCTTTCCCTCTTCTATCTTTTCCTTGTCTACCAGTCAAAAATCCTAAGCATGTTTGCCCTGACATTTAATGCATTCCCCCTGTTTTCTCTCAAGACTATACTCCCTCTCTAGAGCTGATAAATCTCCTTTGCTGCCCAGCACAAAAAGGCAGACATCTCTTCTCCATCTCCCATCTCCCAGGAACTGCTGAGATTTACAGTTTGCCTGAATTGTGGTTTTCTTCACTGAAACTCCAATAAAAGTGTCCTTGAGATTTCTCCCGAGTCTGTTTCTGAATTATCTTATCAAGGAGACTAAGAACTCCCAGATGGGTACTCTGATTCTCTGGTAACAATTGTTTTATTCTTTCTTTTGTTGAAATACAAAAATCCTGGACTGAATATCACAAGATACTCCCAAGACACTCTCCAGTAATGACTGTCCCAATTCCTGTGTCCATGCCTAATGAGGACTATAGTCATTCTTAACATATACATGACTTCAGATAGCTTTTACAGTTGAGGAAATAGGCTGCTTGGTACTGATCTTTAATATCTGGGCCTCCACATTAGTAACCTATGTATTTTTTTTCCATTTGAAGAAATGTTTATTGAGACAGAATAAATTGACATCAAGAATTACAGGGATAAAAGAGAGAGGGACTCTTCATCCTGGAATCCAGTTTGCAATTTCTACTCATAGTCAAAAATCTTCAGACAACACTGAGAAAGCCAAAATTGCCTCCAGAGATAATGTGTTTTCATAAACTCAGCTCAAGTAGAGATAATCTGTAAACAGTCTGTGCTTATTGGGGTCCAAATGATCTCCAGACTCTAGTTACTATCACCCATCTCCCATTCTTAAACATCCATCTTTTATGACAGAAAATTCTTCTACTTCACATTTTGTTATAAAATATTTCTGAGCATCGAAATGTAGAGAACCACCCTGACAAGAAGGGAAACGATTTGAGAAGTCACCCTGTACTCACAGATGTGCTTTGTTCTTTCCCCAGGCAGTTGTATATATATATTTTTAATATACTCCAACTCATATTTGCTTATAGTGAAGTTATTTTCTAAATGGAAGCCAAGAAAACATGTTGGTCAGAGTGGGTGGTCTCTACAAAGGATTCATGAGCTGTGGTAGGAAGTTAGAAATGTGCTTCACCACCAGCCACAACTGACCATTGTGAATGTCAAGTTTTCTAGGTTTTTGAAGAAAAGCCAAAGCAATGGTGTCTAGCATGGAAATGCTGCATGATTATATGAGGCCCTGTGCCTATATATTTCAGGAAAACATCTAGTTCTTATTTCCCAGTATATTATTTCCTTAAAGTCTGGGGTAATAACATCTTGTTTGTAACCTGTTGGGTTTAAAACCTGTGTTCCTAAGAACTGTAAATTAGATAGAGTGGACATCAAGGAAAGAATTATGAAGTACTTTGCTGAATGAACATCATCACAAATGTTAGACAAGGAGAAATGACTGCATTTTGTCTTCCATCAGTCCTGAGCACTTTGTCTTAAAGAGTGGAACCTTGAAGAAAGACCATGGAAAAGAGCATTACAGTTGTACAGGATCTTGAAGTATTGTCCATGGAGACTCTGCTAGATCCAGCTATATAGCATGATTTCCATTAGATGTAAAAGGGTTTGCCTGTATTGTCTGTTACCAATTGAAAGAGATTTAACACCAGAAATGTTCTGCAATGTACTAGATTTGAAAACAGATGAAACAGTAATCCTGAGGCAGGTCTACCCATACCTCAAATCCCAGTATTTACCAAGCCTGTTTGTGTCCATAGGGGTAAAGGATGAGGAATTCCCCAGTGTGAGAGTTAGCACAGTGTGTCAACTTGAAAGGACCCAGAATAATCTAATCATTTAGTAGAAAAGTCTCTGGGCATGCCTGAGGGATTATCTAAATTAGATTAGTCTCTGAGCATGTCTGTTAGGTCTAAAGCAAGGCTAAATGACTGTTAGCAAAATAAAAAGCAGAAAGAAGACTGACCATTGGCATCCATCCTTCTCTGCATCTCTCCTGTGGATGGAATGTGTTCTTCTGCATCAAGGTCCTGCTGCATGACTTCTCTAACCTGCCTGACTGACCTTCAATTTATTAGGCATTAAATAAACTTTTCCTCCCTCAAGATGCTCTAGACATTTCTCTTTTTTTAAAATCACATAAATAGGAAATGTAAATAATAGAAAAGAAACTGATTCTGAGAAGTAAGATTGCTGCTATGGTAAATCGGACACCACACTTCTTATATATTATAGCTAGTTTTTCAGTTGGAATGTGGAAAAGTTTGTAGCTCTGGACTACAAAAGCTCCAGACTGCTGCATCAGAGTGTAATGAGCCATTCTTCTGAAAGCATGGAATGCAGGATAACATTGCCACAATTCTCAGACCAAAAGAAACTGGGTAATAAGGAGGGCCCAAGGGAAGAAGCACAAGTCTCACACAGAAGGGGAAACTTAATAGTTCTCAAAGATGAATGGAGAGAGGGAACTGGGTTGAAGAGGATGCGAGCAGGAGAAAGGGCAGGAGAAAGCTGGGAGTGAGAATGGAAATCTGTGGGGGTGCTTCTCTGGGAGTAGTTGGAGGCCTGGGACAGAGGAGGACACAGGGAGTTTATAGGTATGTCACGACCCTAGTTGAGATTCCTACCAAAGGGGGATGTAGAGATTGAAGGGGTCACCTCCTCTACTCAAGTAGGATGCCCAGTGGAGGGATAAGGACATCAATCTACCTACAAGAACTTCAACTCCAAATTTGTCTTGCCTCTAAGATATGCAGGGCAAATGGCTGAACAGAGACTGAGGAAACATCCAGCCAATGACTGCCCCAGGTTGAGACCCACCCCATGTTAGAGAGACAGCCCGTGACACTATTAATGATACTCTGCTATGTTTGCAGACAGGAACTTAGCAGAACTGTCTCGTGAGAGGCTTCATCCAGCACCAGACAGAAGCAGAGACAGAAACTTACAGCCAAACATGGCTGAGCTTGGGGAGTCTTCTGGATGAAGAACTGAGCAAGACTGAGGAGACAAGGACAGCACAAGAAAACCATCTAACCTAGACCCATGGGGCTCACAGAGGCTGGGTCACAACCCAAAAAGTATGGGGGAGCTGGACCTTGGACACATACACACTTGTGTAGGATATTCATGTGGGCCCCCTAACAAGTGTAGTAGAGGCTGCCTCTGTCTCTTTTCCCTGCCGTTGGATCCCCTTCTTCTACCAGGACTATCTAATTGGGCCTCAGGGACAATGAACCTATTCCTGTTGGGACTAGATGTTCCAGGGTGAGGTGGTACCAAAGGGGACTTCTCCTCGTCTTCAGAGAATGAGGGAGGGTAGGAAGCTTGTTGGAGGGACTTTAAAGTTGTGACTGGGAGGAGAGGAGGGAGAGAAATATAATAGGAATGTAAACTGAATAAAAAATAAATTATTGAAGAAGAAGAAAAAAAAAA
>LR749887.1:1064261-1074352 GCA_902729485.2 Mus minutoides
ATATATATATATATATATATATATATATATATATATATATATATACTACAAAGCATTAGAAAAGAACAAAAGAACAAGAGGATCAGGATTTGCCATTGAGAGAGATGGGTCAAGACCTCTAAAAGACCTTCAGACATATTTACTTTCCTGTATGTGTTTTCGATTTTAATTCGCTGGGGTTAGGTAAGCCCTATTGACTCTGTTGTACCATGTTTAATGCTTTGCTCTCACCCTCTGTAACAGTGAATAACTGGTCAAACAGGGTATCTGAGCCTGAGCAATGTGAATTTGGGCATATGCTCTTATAGTCACTCAGCATACATGCCTCTCCCTTAGATGAGTGAGTACCAGCTCCGCAGCTTTGCTCTTGTTTCCTTCCAAGTTTGATGTCGCACAGCTGGCTGCTTTGTTACCGCACCCCAAGTTACTTTGTTTTCACCATCCATGCTTTCTCTTTCCTTAACTTGCTACAAGTAGAGAATGACTGTAACTATTAAAGTGATGAATTATAAATGTCAGAATTTCAAGCAGTAAAAACTGGACATATTAGAAGATTGAATGAAGTGTATTTCATAGGTTGAGCTTCTATTATGCATTACTATATCTGAATCAAAGAACAGCAGAAGTTTATTTTGGCCTTATGAAATGCTAGCCATCTAATATATATGACACACTATTGTTAGTATACAAAAATACATATAATTTTCACAATGAATTTGTGACTGCATCTATTTAACAGACATCAGACATGGAGAAAAAGGCTTATAATAACTATGCAGCTTGCCTCAGACTCAAGGTCAGACTCAGTGGTTGTGGAGATCCATGTATGGAATCTACATATAGATTTTCTGCTTTGATACCAGCAGCTCCACTTTACAAGCTATGTCTAAAAGTTAATATTAATATAGGCATTTTTAAATAGTCTGAGAGATGAACAAAGAGGCTGATAGACAGAGTGAAATTGTTGGAATGAGGAAATACTGATCCTCATATAATAATATTCTCAGATCAATTGTTGTACAGTATTTTCTAAAAGATCTTCATTACAACTGCAATAGTCTACATTTCATTAACTCTGAGGACTTGTAACACGGGAAATGAATTTCTGTGCACACTTGAAAATAATAACAAAGCCTATGGAAATAGCTGCCTTTTGTCATATATGTATTCACTTTTCAACTTCTATGGAAATGAATTTCATTGGTTTATTATTTATGAGAATTTTTCTGTATAATCAAAACTTTATTACATAAAACTGCAATTATTTAGGAGCACATGTCATGCTTTTTACTTCAGTCTTAAAATCATGAAGCAGAATATTGGAAGATGAGTACTACAAATAGTAGAGTTTATCCCAATATTCACTGTAGATCTTCCCTCTCAAGGGATAATGGAGAGAGTTATAAAGGAGAAGGTAGAAAAGTAGGAGGAAAATTGCGAGAATAAGAAGGAGAGGAGACAGGAAAGGAAAAATATACATGCAGGCATTTATAAATACGGGTGTGTTAGCAAAGTCCTATAAAGACAATATTCAGAAGTCTGAGGCAAACGAACTGTTAAGTTCAAGGCCAGGTTAGAAGGTCTATATAAATAAGATATATAGGATTAGAAGAGGAAGATATTTTGTTAAACAAAAGTGCCTAAAATATTAAACATAAATTGTTGTCACTGATACTTAAGCTAAATAAAAATTTTACTGCTGTGTACATCTTTAATCCTAGTACTTGGAAGGAAGTGGTAGTTGGTATCTGTGACTTTAAGGACAGCCTGATCTACAAAGTGAGTTCCAGGACAGCCAAAAGTGTTAAGCAGTAAAACTTTGCTTCAAAACAAAAAAACAAACAAACAGACAAACAAAATAATCCATTGTCATCATTTAATGTTAAGATTAATTTCAGTGTAATTTTGAAATATCTCCTGTAAATATGCTTATTGAGAGCATTGATCATTTGCTGCTTACATCTATACTCAAATATATGTTCAATTTAACATTAATGAAATATAAGTGATTTTTCAAATTTCATAAATGATCAGATTTCATCAATGTTTCTCACAAAGTAAGAATGATCAACAAGGTCTTTAGTTAGTTCAGGTTGGCCTCAAGCTGATGACCTCCTTTGTTAAGTTTTCATGGTTACAGCATCATGTTTGTAGCACCAAAGCATCTTATATTATTGTTTCATTTATTCCTCAACTCTCCATACCCAGAACTAGATAATTTGTTTTATAATTAGCAATACATAGCAAATCAAATATTACTTTAGCAGACAAGTTTACCCTCTTAAATATTAATATTATTTAATTTTGATGAATGTTTTAAAATTACAAATAAACTTGCTCTATGTTTTCCTGTAAATATAATATAAATTTACTTTGGTTTTTGTTCTGCCATAAGTTTTATCATTTAAAAATGTATGCATAAACTAAGCAAAACATTTATCTAGCAAGAATGTGCATGTAAAATTTTATTCCATTTAATTATTTCATTTCTGTCATATATAAAAAGCAGATGGAAATATAGACAGTATAATGAAAAATAAAATAATAATATCAGTGAAAGGAATGATTTATTGCATTCTACAAAGTCCTCATTACCACATTTCACATTATGACTGTTATAGCATTTCATTATTCCTAGAGAAAAAAATTAATTTTCTGTAGAGACACTCTGGAGATTTCATAAGATAAATATTTCAAAGATTTCAATTATGGAACAGGAGAATAATCCATCAATGAATTTTGTTTCATAGGCATGGTAAAAAACATTATTTGAAGTAAGACAATAGATAGTCTGACCCAAAAGCCAACATATGCTAACATTGGTGCAGCATGCACTTAGCCTGGATTATTGGAAAAGCCAATTAGAGAAAAGGCAAACCATCACAGACAGACATTAAAGCCACTTATCAAATCTTTCAAGTCAATGCTATTCGGTGGATATCCAGGGTGGCTAAAGTCAGCAGCAGCACTGTGTCTAAATAGCTAGAAAACTAAGTCTGTGTTTTAAGAAAAAAGTTAGAAAATAAAAGTCTAGGTGTATTCTTTGAGCACAATCTAAAGGCTGAATCTCCAAACCATACCATAGGGAAATTGAAAGAGCAAATTCAANCCAGATCCATCCATTTGCCTAGGAATTTCATATATTCATTGTTTCTAATAGCTGAGTAGTACTCCATTGTGTAAATGTACCAAATTTTTTGTATCCATTCCTCTGTTGAGGGACATCTGGGTTCTTTCCAGCTTCTGGCTATTATGAGTAAGGCTGCTATGAACATAGTGGAACATGTGTCCTTATAACCAGATGGAAAATCTTCTGGATATATGCCAAGTAGAGGTATTGCTGGATCTTCCGGTAGTACTATGTCCAATTTTCTGAGGTACCGCCAGACTGATTTCCAGAGTGGTTGAACAAGCTTGAAGTGATAGTATATATATATATATATGTGCCCCACTTTTTAATGGGGATATTTGATTTTCTGGTGTCCACCTTCTTGAGTTTTTTTTATATATATTGGATATCCAAAGATACTTGTTCACTCATGGTCATAGACACTCAATTGGCAATCACTAAGATAGAGAATCAGCCTAGAATTTCATCAACTGATGATTGGATGAGTAAAATTATAAGGAGCCATTAAGAAGCAGAACATATTTTCAGGAAGGAGATAGAGAATACAGAGCTATAAAAGGGAAAGTAGAAATAATGGAACAGGATTAATTGAGGGGGGAGGTGGAAGCCTAAAATTAAGAGAAAATATGGGAAGGGTTAGTTGACACTAAAGGGTCTTTGAAAAGATTATATGAGAAAGGGAATTTACTACTGCATAAGCTTCCTAAAATATATACATAATCCATTTATAAAAAGAGTTTAAATATAGTTACCACATAACAAGGATACAGTACCCCAACTAAGCACCATATGCTAACAAAAACAAAGCAAAAGAGGACTATCAGAAATACGGTACCCATTTGCATTGGTAGTGAGTAGGGTACCATAGAACATGCCCACTCAAAAAAAAAATTTTTTTCAGTCTATTGTCAGTGCCCTATGCTTCTATCTAAACTTGATGGAAAGGTGTTGTTGCTGAAGATACCACATAGTGGAGACATAGAACATGGAGAAATCAAACTGATAAGGAATTAATTAGAAGCTTTGTCCTTATTGGCTACCTTTCATGGTACTGAAATGTCCTATACATCCTCCTCTTTGCAGATCAAACAAAAGAAAACATTGATCCTATCCCATTGGGGAACATTGAGCTATAGTAATTACAGACATGGCAAAATATGCCCACTGGTGACACAGTAGCACAAATGTACCAGAGCAGCTACCTTCTTTCTTAATTGCTGAGATGAAAGCCATATTGCTAAGAATCTGTGGTTGGATAGGTTGTAGACTACAAGGAAACTTCAGTACTCATATTCTGCTAAATGAATATAATGGTTAAAAGAATCCTAATGACTCATTGCGATACCTACAGTAAATCTTTTAAGTGCCATCAGAGAGGCTTATTCTTGAAGTATATAGTAATTAACAACAGGACCGATAACTGGTCAACGAATAGAGGATATAAGACTTGGGTATATTCAGGCCTAAAAGGGATATCCTTTTTACACCTCTGACTCCAAGATTCAGGGATCATTGTAAAGTAAGGGGCAGAAAGATAAAAGCTAGAGATGGTGGGTGATGACAACGAAATTGTATTTTCAGGACACCACAGAGAATTGGCACATATGAGCTCACAGTAACTGTGACAGCATGCACAGAGAATAAACAATATCGATCCAGAAAAAGATACCAACATGAAGGTAGTTAAGTGGCATAAAGTCCTTCTGGAGCTGAGGGGCTTTGGTATTTGTTGGTGTTGGGAGACAGAGAACCATTTTCTGTAAGATTGTGATCAGAATAGGTATGCTACTTTAAGAGGCAGGTCCCCTCTCCAGATTATATGGTCAAAACAAAATAGACTCAATGAGTTAGAAAAACAAAAAAACAAAAAACAAAAACAAAAACAGCAACAACAGGACAACAGGAAGTTGGATGGGTAGTACTGAAGTAGATTTGGGCAAAGTTGGGGAAGCGGGGGGGGGGAAATATGATCAAAATACATTGTATGAAAATCTCAAATAATTTATAAATATATTATTTTTTAAAAATATCGCAAGACAATGAGACAACAAAATTTAAGGATAAAGGGATAAGACTGTATTATACATTTTAAAGTGGTTCTCATAAGAAAATATGTTTAGAAAAATTATTCTGGAGTATACCCTTTGAGATTAAAAACATTCTTCCATGCTATCATGTGTAAGAGTGAAATAAGTAGAAATGGAAAAAAAAAATTAGATTGCTAACAGATATTAAAAAAAAAAAAAAAAGGACTATCTCAAGGCAACCAGAAATCAAAAGAACTCAGGATGATGAATAAAAAGAGTTTCAAACTTACACAAACAGTGGTCCTTCTGCTATTGTCAGACTTCCCAAAGCATACACTACAGATGTGTTTGTCTCAGAGCTATTGATGTACCAACCAATGAAAGAAAACAATAGGGAGAGAGAAGACTAGAATGAAAGAACATCAATAACAGTGGTGATAATTAACCCAGATGTTCAATTTCCACATCAATGGACTCACTTCCTATTAAGTCTAAGCTTTCTACTCATTCTAGGGAAATCAAGGTCAAAGCAGAGATTTGAAGCACATAGCCAAGGCCACAGTTAACACAGTTTAGTAGCAAATAGCTTCAAGAGTCAGCCAGAAGAGAATAAAGAAAAGACCAACCCATTGAGGTGGCTTCAGCATGGTCACCCGACGTGCAAGCATGTGTTGCTCAATTACAGTCTACCTTCTTGAACTTCCAGCTGTTCTGCAAAGAGTTACAAATATTCATAATAAAAAGTTTTCCATACAAAGGAGACATTTCAAGTATGTATAGTAGATTTTAGGACCAGTACATAATGTGTAAGACCCAACTCAATGTGTTTCTTAGACCCCTAGAAACAAAGCCCAGAATAGAGTTCTTTGTTCTTCCACCTTCAGCCTGAGAAGCTGATGACCACTGGGTGACCCACCCAGGCACCTGACTCATTGTGTAAGGGACCAAGAATGTTTACTCAGCTTCCCCATTCCTTGTGGAATGTTTGCCAAAGATAGCCTGTAACCCTTCCATAAGAGATGAGCTGTAATTCATCATCACCATTCTTATGATGTTTAATCAGCTTCCCCATTATTTGTAAACTTATCCTCCCCTTTCTTTCTGGTTCCTTCCTTTAAATACCTCCTTACCCAGCTACTCGGGGTTCCATGCTCCTCTATCCCTGCCTGGTGTATGACTTTGGGCCCGAGATCACTCTTAAAATAAAAGTCCTCTTGCTGTTTTCATCAAGACTGTTTCTCATGAGTGATTTGGGATGTTGCCTCTTCTGAATCAGATCATGGGGGAGTCCTCACATTGTGGGTCTTTCAATGCATCATGTTGTACCACAATGTGTCATATTAAAATATATCTATCCATTGTGCTTTGCAACAATCCAAGCTTATTGAAATCAAGAATACTGTAGTGAAAACATTTAATTACACTGTAGCTCTTCAGTGAAGATGGGCATAAGAATCCCTCAGAAGATTCCTTTAAAACCTAATCTGACTTTACGAGAGTAAACTGAGTGTCTGAATATTAAATATAGAAGTTCATTAAAAATACAAGCACCCTTTGTTCCCCTGTACCATGCTTCAAAGTTGTCTGTGCCTTTAATGTTGTCTATGACTAGAAAAGTTAGATGCTTTTTTGATAGAGTCTCTCTGGATCCCAAGCTGGACTCAAATTAGTAGTTGTTCTGTGTCTGTGTTCCCAGTGCTGGAATTCCAGAAGGCAATCCCACTCCTAAATTATTTTTATTAAATTATTGTTTTCATGCCAGTCTAACATCAATATTATGATAAAAAGTGATTGCTATTCTTACTGTGCTAACAATCTGTGAGCTAATGCAGATCCATGTGTGACTATAGCTACCCATGAGTCTCCTTGCTGAGTACTGTTCACCCCTGTGCATTGGCTTTCTGTGCTAATTTGTAATCAATTCTGTTCTCAAAAACATTTTCATAAAGTAAGTCATGATTTTGTATCAATATTAAACATAAAATAATCTCCCAAGAGTGATCTGGAACACAAATGTCTGTTATCAAGCTCTTTCCCAATTGAGATAAATTAACAGTATCATATAAAAATGCTAAATATCATGTTTTCAAAGAAAAACATTCAAATAAAAATTTATATAAATAAATTGTCTAAAATTTTCATATATGTTTTGTTTGTTCAAGATTTTTAATGTTAAAGAGATGGACATTTTTGCGTAATTTCAATAGCACACAAAGTATACATATATCAAAATTTCACATGGTTTTAGATCACTTAAAACTTGGTAATAAATTTCTCTTGTTTCCTATGTTTGCATTATAAGAAGTGACAAATTAAGTCAGGGTTTTCCCAAATCCCAGAAACATAATGTATTGTTGGAATCATGTTAAATGCTGTTTCTCATTAGTTAGACCTACAGATCTCAAGTACTCATCTGAGGCCACATTGTCTACAAAGGACCTGCATAATGTGTAGACACTGTGTCTAAGAGAAAAAAACCAAGCTGTATGCATAATAAGTATTTCATTTCAGTATGTGTTAACTATGATAAAAAGCCATATGTTAAATGTGGATATTTTGATAAGCACAGTATATTAAAGGTAGTGTTTTTCTAAGTTGTAAAGTGTGGCATTGTCTACAAGATGTTTCATGCTACTGCTAGGTGGGTAATTTGGCTTGTACACTAAGACAAATTAGCACCTAAACGAGCAGCTGAGAATGTGATGATCCTGTCACAATGCTTGCTTCATAGTTCTTCCTGGTGGTGCGGTTTCAATGGATTTCATATCCTATGTGGTTTAAAAGTAAATGTTTATATTGAACTTACAAAAATGTTTTCTATGCAAATGATGGCAGCGTGCACATGAGCATTTGAAAGCGCCATTCACTTCTATTTTTTTTCCTTTAGCCTTCTGACATGTCCCTTAATTTTTGCTGATAAGAACACAAAGCTCTTCACTATTAAAGATTTTCACATAAAAGACAAATAAGCATAGTAAAAGCGACTGGCACATTCTCCCATCTAGCGCACTCAATCAGGTGGCAACTGGAAGCAGCAAAGAGTTTTTAATGGTATGTTTCACTCAAGGAGGCAATAAACAGAGTGTCACAGCCCCAGAGCTGTAAGCAGTTTGTCAGCAGCAGGATTCTTTGCTTGGATATAGAAAGTCAAAAACAGACTGATTTAAAATGTAAATGGTCCATTGTTAGTTAAAGCTCTTGACTTGGATTCTGGAAAAATTTGTGGTGCTTGAATCACGAACATGTTGCCAAGGCCATGTCACACAGTATACATTCGCCACATAACCATGGTTTTTGAAAAAAAAAAAAAAAAAGAGAGAGAGAGGTTTGAATTAATTAGTGGGTAAATAAATATGTGGAAATATCTTCAAATGTTAACAGCGATTGTTCCATTTGGAAAACAAAAGGTGGATTTTTAAGGTAATTACTTTAAAGCATAGACATTGAAATAATTGAGTTTCCAAATCCTCATACATAAGCAAAAGTCTTTAAACATTCAGAAGTCCTGGTTGGAGACTGCCAGCAGTGGTGAACCTCAAAGACTGTGCAGCAAGCAATGGCATCGACAACTCTTAGCCACTGTGTAGAAGAGCAAGGAAAGGCCTAGTGTTGTGTTGGCTGCAAAAGGTCCACTGAGCTAACCAGAGAGTAGCAGTTACATTGAAGAAAATTATGTCACCTCATTTCTTTTTCTTTCTTTTTTATTTCTAATAGTGAACATCATAAAATCAGAAGACAATGAAAGAATTTTAGACCCCGTGAAACATAAAACTAATGGTAGTAATAAATAAATAAAAACACGTCTCTCACAGAGCAATATGTTGCACTTGAGTAACGTTCTAAGTTTAATCTACAATGATCTGGATAAAAGAAATATGGATAAAGAGAAAAGAAGGTCAGCCAACACTTGAGAGGAGTACACAGGAGGCAGGCTCTCAAGAGACTATTATCAATACATCTGAGTTGTTTTTTTTTTTTTAATAACTTATCGAAAGACTTAGAGTTATAAAAGAGGAAAACACTAAAAACAACTCTACTCATTCCTTTACTTTATAAAACTATTTTTCTTCAAACAAACAAAATAACCCACAATTTTGGTGGGATTCCACACAAAATTAAATAGACATGCACAAAAATTAGGTAAAAGAAGTATTCAAAACCACATGCATAGACTGCCTGCTACAGTATAGAGTCCTGGCATTTGCTCTGTAGAGCTGCAACTCAGTGCAGATAAAGAGTATGGAAGTGCTAATGAGCTACTTCTAATTACGATCATAAACTATAGAAATATAAATAACTACACTTGGCCTAGACTGAAGAGTTTTGTCTTCTCTGTCTAGAAAACTGCTGAGAAAAGCTATGGCTGGAACATGGTTTGTTGAATGCCCCTCAAATGGTTACTGTTGGGAGTTGTGCTCAGACCTTTTATAGGCAAGGTATGCTGAGAAACAGTGAGTTTACTGAAGAAATCACCCTTGAAAGGAATTAACATTGTTTATGTTGTTATGCTCTTGAAAGATGAATTCTAGGAAGTGTAGAGGCCTGAACATAAATCAGTCTTTAGGTATCTATTTGTCTAGTGTAGAGATCTCTCCCTTCTGAACATTCATCCTAAGGCTGTTGTCTCAACATGTGGGCCTCAATGCCCACACTGGTCATATATTAGATCTCCTGTATGTCAGATATTTATACTGTGATTCATAGCAATATCAATATTACAGTTATTATGAATAGCAAATAAATAATTATATGGTTGGGGTCACCAGAATATTTGGAACTATATTAAAGGGTTGTAGCACTGGGAAGGCTGAGAACCACTGTGACCTAAGGTCCTCACCAAAGCCAGCAGCTACCACACTCTGACTCATTGAAAAACAGAGCTATAGAAGTGTCTTTCTTTACATGTTATTTTGCCTTAGGGGACATTCTTACAG
>LR749887.1:1074452-1151631 GCA_902729485.2 Mus minutoides
AAAAAAAAAAAAAAAAAAAAAAAAAAAAAAAAAAAAAAAAAAAAAAAAAAAAAAAGAAACAAATGTTAAGAATGCCAGGCTTCATTACTGCAATGTAGCTTAGCCCTAGGTAGAGGGGAGTCTGACATGTGCTGGCTGGATTTAGAGGTATGATGTCACTCAATTTGGATACAAAGAAGTGACAGGAAATGAAAACTATTATCCCTCAGTGAGCGTCCTTGAAGTATTTTACAGGGAGAGTGCAGTAGCTAGAAGAGCTGAGTTTCTGGGCCAGGAGAGCAACTAAGCATATTTAGATAATAACCATCCTTACGTTCTCTTATATTCTGCTATTGGTCTTGGTTAAAATGATTGTTATTAGAATCTTTCATATGTACACCTGGAAGATGTGTATGTATGTTCCTTTAAATTTGATTTAAGGACTTAACGTATATTATATGTGATGACTCCTAACAAGGAACTTGGCTAGAGACCAGAAAGGGCAAGACTCTGTAAGTCATAGTAACTAACTCTTTATTTGAATTCTATTTGAAAAACATCTCGTGAGAAAATTGGGTGGCTGATTTGTAAACGCATAAACTAGAAAAAAATCTGTGTATATACACATTTCTGTATGTCTGTGAACTAGACTAGAGCCAAGCCTGGCTTTGTCGAAAATGTCAGTGACGTATCAAAATTCTGTACACTACAGTGCTAAGAGCCTTGCTGTTCTGAGGTAACATGGTCTCTGCTCTAAGTAACTACGTCTGCCTATTCTGACTATAGATGGAGTGAAGCATGTAATTATCTTTCAAATAATTTGGCATTCAAAGGTTTGATGAATGTATTTCCCACCTTAGTGATTCAAAAAGCCTTTTTTTGTTGTTGTTAAATGGGTTTGTAAAATAAATATTCATGCTCACAACCATACACACTAATGAAAAGACACCTGGTGAGCAAAGGTAATAATTTTAAAAGTTAAAAGTTGTTTGTTTTTCCTTAAAGATGGCAACCTGCAGTACAGGAAACCTACTGAGGATTGTATTAAACCCAAAGAGGAAGTCTCCAGGAGAATAAATACTCACTGTAGAGATTCTAAGGTCTTTACAAGGCAGTCCAATTTTAAAGAACTAACAATGCATATGCTACGTGCAGAGAAATGCTTATTTAGAAAAATGACATTTCCTTTGTCAGTCTGCTTTGTATTTTCTACTAAGGCTCCTTGCAAAAAAGGAAAACAATTGCCAGGAAAAGAATTCCTTTCCATTTTGAAAATTCGCATAGAAATAAATCACAGATATTGAAAGGATACTAAACATATGTGAGTTATTATTTGGTGCCCCTCAATTTCTATTTAAAATGAACCATAAACATCTGTTTATATAGACAATTATTTATCTGAACTAGAAATGTTTGCTTTATCAAGAGCTTAATTTTTCTTCTGAAGACAAAGGGAATTGGGCATGTATTCCTTGGTGCAGCAGACTATGTTGACAGCAGGTTTCCAGAAAACAGCTTTTGACTCAGTTCTATTCTACACTAGGTTCTACTCTTTCCTCTGCTTTAAGGGAATGTTTCATCTCTCACCTTACAACTCTAATGCCTTTGGCCAGTATTAGCATCACAGTGACTACTGAGTGTGTGTTTCTTGAACCTTACCTATAGCATGTAATGACTTGAGATTGCAATCCTATTGCCTATAATTATTTTGTACATATTAAACTCTAGGTGAAAAGTATGCTGAGGGCACTCATATCCTCATTAGTTTCAAAGGAAGTGAGCAAATTCTCACATAGTTGCTGCGAATCCTGAATATTTTGTAGAGAAAAGAAAACCATTTCCTTTCCCTTGAGTAAGCAATCTTCCTCGAGGGAAAAGTGAATCAGCATCTGGTGATATGTAATATTCTATAGCCTCAAAAAACTCATTTAGAAAAGCTCAGTAATTTGAGAAACTCTTTCAATAGCTGAATTAAGATAAGAAATCTTAACAGAATGAAACAGCTGAAAACTGACTAAGATCTATGTTATTTTGGATGGGACTCATCTCAGTATTCACACCTCTAAAAATGGTAAGAACCATGATGAATGGTGCACCCAAAGATTTATATGGAGGAGAGTAGTTTTCATCTACTATCATTACGTTAGTATGTTGGTAGAGAAGTAACTGGGCTATAGCTTCATTTAGGGCACAGAAGCAATCAGTCATTAATCCATTAGAGGACAAGATACACATGTGGATACATGGATGACTTCTTCAAAAGAAAGCATCATACAGTACACATTTAAATGAAAGAGAACATGTGGATACATGGATGACATCTACTGGAGAGGAAACCATCAAACTACATGTTTAAAGGAAAGTTAATGAGAAATCTCCAGTTTTCTCATCACTCCAGTGACTTACTTATACAAGATATTTGCTAAATACTGATTTGATCAATGAGAATAATTAATAAAAAAATTATACAGTCAAACAGCAGCAATCTGTTTATGATCTTCAGCTATGTAGAACATAAATCACCATGATGAAAGCCAGTATAGAAGAATAAGACCATAAATGAAAGACGGCACACATAGGTGTTCCATTATTTATTGTGAAGTATAAAATGTCCACTGAATATTAAAAATGGAATTAGAAACATACAAAAGCCCAGCATGTGCCATGCAAAAGGATGCAGAAAAAACTGAGATGAAGGACAAATGAGAGTAAGCCCTCTAAGAAAGCTAATCTTCATATTTCAAAAGAAAAGCAGAAAAGCATGAAATCTTAAACAAAACAGTTACCTCTATGTCACTGAGCTCAAAAATACTTCCTTAGGGAATAAACTGAAAGTCCAAGAAACAACTGTATAGGCAAATCAGACAAGGAAGCAACTTGCACATCTATGAAGGAATGACATTCAACCATGTATAGAAACAGATTACTCTTCAAGCAACATTGCTTTCTAGGTAGCTGTAAAATATGACTGGATATAAGAATACAACAGGATAATGTCAGAGCCAAATGGACTTTCAGAGAAGACAGCCCATAATGAGCCTGCAAAGTGCCTCTTCAACTGGCAGGTATCATGATATATTATTATAAACTCCTTGAAGTTTATATAGAGTCTATAAATGCTAATAAAGACTATCACATAGTTTAATTTTAATTATGCAACATGTCTGCTCCGGAGAGAGATCATATCCAAAGATATGGTCCCTAGAATGCAGACAAATGCTGGATAAAGTATGTTGTTGCTGGAATAGAGACATGTCCCTTAGTACACATCTTTAATTCCTAACAATGAATGCAAGGTTATTATGTAAAAGGTAACAGCTTTGTTTTAAAGTGACATCTCATTGACAGGGAGACAAAGTGACAAATTAGAGAAATATTTCAGAGCAAGATATAGGATATGCCCAACTTTCATGAGAACAGACAGGAAAGAGAGGAAGGCAGACACACAGACACACACGGGGCAGGGGGTGGGGGGGATTTGATGCGTATAACAGACTGAAGTAGAGAAGGAGAAGGAACCAGAAGATTAGAACATATGTCCAAATTTAGTATGAAGCCAAGCAGAGCAATTAATTCAGTTAGAGAATAGTAAGTCAGATGTAGTCAGTCAGCTTGGAAGATTAGATTGTATGGAGATTAGAAGCTTCCATGTTTAGGTCAAAGCATAGTTAGAACGGAGAAGGAAATGTACTGGGCTCAACTAACTTGTGTATTCTCAGAGGTTGGGTACAGACCTTATCTCATCATTTCATCTGAGGAAATAAAAGTGACATTTACAATATTATGGAGTAACTAAATGGAATAAACTTCTAAAACAGAAAAACCAAAGGTATATTAATAAATCTGAATATACCGAGGCATGAAATCACAAAGTTCAGGTTTTTTTTTCATTAATTGGAAGTCTGGATCATAATTTTCATGGTTAATTTGGATTTCCCATAGCTTTGGTGTTTAAGATAGAATTGAAAAGAGAAAATGGTTGGTGTCAACTAAATATGAAAATGTCAAAGATAATTAAGATGTCAAAAATCAAAGTCTATCTGTTGAATATGTGGTAACAGAAGAAAAAAACCATCTGAAAATAATTCCCCACAATTATTTCCTCATTTGAATTGCAATAATCATCATTTAATCTAAAATATTTATTTTAAAATTTCAAAGCCAGTTTAAAAGAGGACCCAATGGACTGTGCAAACCTGCTCTGCTACCGAGAATAAACGTGCAAATCAAATACTGAGCAACTGCCAGGTTCAAGTTCAATTCTGTTATAAATAACTGTTTCTGTGTTATCATCATTTCCTTTCTCTGTCAAATACTGATAAAGATTCACTCTCTAAATCATTGTAATTTCCCCTGTGCTGTCGGCAAAAGATTTAATGTGGTGATAAAATATAAATGTGAACTGGTGTGTGTTCCTTCAAGTCTTGCATATTTTATGAAAAGCTTTGCAAACTAACATTTTTATTTCTATCTAAATAATATCCCAATTTATTGAAATATACTAGCTGAACAAAATTCCAAATCACTAATTTAGTCAACTCAGAATATAAAATAATGGATATATAAAGAAGAGATATTAAATTATTAAAGTTAAATATTTTATTTTATATTTTTATTTTATGTATTTGAGTATTTGGCTTTGTTTGTGTATATGTTCCAAGTGTGTGCCTAGCACAGACATCAACAAGGCATTGGATCCTTTAGAACTAGAGTTACAGGTGTTTGTGATTCATCATATGGGCACTGGGAACCCAACCCAGGTCCTCTGTAAGAGCAACAAATGCTCTTAAGCCCTGGGCCATCTCTCTACTCTGTAGAAGGGGTATGTTTCTAAACAACAGTCTTTTGTGTTAGTAAGCAATGTTATATATTTTCTAGAAAAGGGAAGAAAGAAATCAGCTTTCTTTTAACATTAGCTGATTCATATTTTATTATATTAAACATTAAATGAGCGTTGATTTTTTTTTAAAGAGTAAAACCATGCTAATCGCTATTCCTACTTATGAAAGCATGATTGTAGTTAATAAGGTAGCCTAACGTGTAATGAGAATTTTAAAAAACATGAGCTGACAAGTTGTTTCTCTTTTTTTTTTTACTTTTGTATGTATTTGTATAGTGTGTGTGTGTGTGTGTGTGTGTGTGTGCGCGCGCGCGCGCGCACTCGTTGGTCCGTTTGAATATTCATCTGAGGAAGGCTGTGTCCTACTTTTCTATTGCATCAATTTCATTTTCCTCAAAAGCCACCCAAGGTTATGTACATATTATTAGTGTTTTTAGATTCCTTGAGACTATGGTGCACGAGAAAACCCTCAATACAAATGTACTGACTTTGAATCTGTTTGGCTTACTTGTTCTTGTTCTTGATTTCAAGAAAAGAACAAAGCTGGCCTAGACCATGATTTTGCTAGGCCAAACATATCTAGGGCAGTAAGATCAGAATGTACATTAGAAAGCCTAGATTCACAGTGGTACTTGTCTACCTGTGTTTCACCTCAATGCAGGTCGGATGTTTTTCTATTTTTAGTAAAGATATTTAGCAGATTACTCTAATAATACCAAAAGAACTGTTTTCTTTTGCTTTGTTGTTTTTTGTTTTTTGTTTTGAAAAAAAAAAAGAAAAATGAGTGTGTGAAATAATACATTAAACTGTAAGTGACTATGTCAGGCTCTATGATGATATGAGTTCCTAAGACAAGTCAAGTCAAATCTGTTAGATGATGTTTCTTTATCATAAAGATATGGGTAACAACAGACCTGAAAAGGTACCATTACAGATTTCAAAATATAGACATAAAATGTATGGTATTCTAAAGACCAAGGCTTCTTTTCATTTTGGCTTGCTATAATTAAGAGAAATTAATATTAAGAGAATAAACCATTCAATAATTTAAACTTGACTTGAAGTTTAGAAAGTTTAATAATATAAATTTAGGACAAATATATATATATATATATATATATATATATATATATATATATATATATATATTTAAACAGGAGGGAATTCAATGAGAAAACTCTTCATGCCATTTAGCTAAAGTTTACACACAATGAAATAATTTCTCTATTTCATTAAAATACTTAGGAGAGTAGGAGTCAAGATATTAACAATTGTCACAGCATTGTTGTTATAATTTAATATGTATAGTTGACTGACTTTAGTACCATTTGGTCAAATACATGTAATGATTCTGTCTCTGATGAGACTTAATATAAAAAATAAAATACCTCTATTCCATAAAAAACATACAAAATGAAGTCATACATACTTTTAAATAAAATAGAATGCTTATTTTATTAATAATTTTCAAAATAAATTAAAATATACACCTGTGTACTTAATTAGATTGTCTTTACCATTGTCTTTGTCCTGTATGTTCAATGGAAAGCTTTATGCTATAAAAATACTTTTATCAAGAAAAACTAACGTGAGCTACTCTTCTAGAACAAAACCATCTAGGGATTAAAAGCATACATAGTTTGAAGAAGCTGAAGAATCTGATCCTAGACATGAACTTCATGGTATTCTCATATAACCTACCCGAGGGTCAGGCATTCCTTTTCAACTGAGAGGCTCAGTTTTATGTTTTGTCTTCCTTACTTGTGCTTCTGTTATTATAACTAGGTATCTGATATTGTCAGCTATAATTTGATATATTGTTAAAAGTTGACAAAAACTGGATTACAAGAATTTAGAAACACAAGCATCTGAGTGGATGAAGAAAGAGCTGCATTTTCTTGGTCTGACGTTTGCAGTAATAAAAGGTCAGTCTTCAACTCAAACAAGACAGGAAGGACAAAGGTCTCTGTTTCAGAGGCTAGTCTCACTGCCCTGCTCTGTACACCTCAGCTGTGGGCCACTGAGTGTCAGGGCAGCTTGCTAGATGATACTTAAACTCAATGCGGGAATTCAGGCTTAATAATGCCTTTATTAACACAGTAAAATGTTATTTCTCTCTACAAAACTAATTCTAATCAAATCTTAAGATATCATCTTCAAGAAGTCAGACTAAAGATGACAACACAGAGCACCCATCCCCCTTCTAATTTCTTCACACTTTTATGTGGTCTGGAATGTGCTTTTCTTTTCATTGGGCTGTTGAGCTCTTCCTAGAACACGAAAATAAGTCCAGTTGCTGGTATAGCATAGAATCGATCAGTTTTCATTTCACCACCTATGTTTTAACCACTTTGAGTAGAATGCTATTTAGATAATGATATTTGTAGTGCAACACTGCCTATAGGTTATATGTCTATAAGCACTGACATTTTATAGTGACTTTTAACATATTATTTTCTTCTCAGTTCTCTCAAAAACCTTTAGGTGTTTTCAAATCCACAGTAATACAGTGTTTAGGGATAATGTTGAATCCTCCTTCCTGATAATGAAACTGACATGACCAATATTAAAGCACTAGTTGTAACAGAAACAAACATGTCACAGGATAGCTCATTTCTAGTAAAGTTAATTATGTGTCAGAGCACAATGTGACCAAAACAAGTCTAAAGCGATGAGAACCTGTCTATTATACTTGTCTCTTTGGTTTTGAGCTGACATGAGCTCATCCCTAGCCTTCATATAAAGTTTTGAAAACTGTATTTTTTTTTACTCATATAAAAATAAACATACATATTGCCTCTTAACGGAATAATAGAATTTATTGTTTGGAAAGATCTTAAATTATCAGTGGTGCACTGGGATTCAAATGTCAACAATTTATAAGTAATAACCCCAAGTCCCTATTAACTTCATGTAATGTGAAATCCCTAAACTAGTAACAGGTTGAATATTAAATATGGCCTATCACAGGTCATAAATCCATCAGTCAGTCCTGATATGAGAATTTAAGGAAGTAAATGAAAATAAGAGTCCTTCAATTAAAATCCAATTGGTGTGTACTTTGTAGCAAACACTATCTTAGAACTGAGAATGAAAGCACAAAAAAACTCCATTATTATTATTATTATTATTATTATTATTATTATGCATTATTTGAAGAGCATAATTATTACAAACAATATATTGCACTCTGAAACAGAGCAGGGGAGATGAACCCAGAAGGAGAATCCCAGAGCTTTAGCCTTTTAGACTGGCCCTGAACAGATTAAAAGAAGAACTCTACAA
This sequence comes from Mus minutoides, assembly GCA_902729485.2. Classification (NCBI taxonomy): domain Eukaryota; kingdom Metazoa; phylum Chordata; class Mammalia; order Rodentia; family Muridae; genus Mus; species Mus minutoides. The sequence goes on from LR749887.1 coordinate 1,082,557, forward strand.
ACATAGAATGAATATGCTGCCAGAGTTTATAGTTTATTACTTATTTAAAGTGGAACAACAATTCATAAAGAAGGCAAAGCCTTCAAAAGAGGTCTTAGAAAAGAGAGGTTCCACTACAGAAAAGAGAGTTAATTGTAATTGCCTGAGTGTACTTCTCTGTGCTAGTAACAAGATTGTATTTTCTTTAGTGTTCACATGTATTTTTTATTAGCCATATTAGACTACAGTATAACTGCCTTTATATGAAATAAACAATACATTTTCTATCAAAAAAAAGAAGAAGAAGAAGAAAAGAAAAAGAAAAAAGAAAAGATAGGTCCCAAGCATGATCTTAGGAGGCTCCAAGTATGTTTCTAGAGGAGAATTGAATATAAGAAGGCTGAGCTAGGGGCACTAACACTCTGATTAAAGGGGACAGACTCTATAGTCAGTACTACAACACGAGATTGGGGATTAAGAGGTAGAAGGGCTTCATGACAAAGCCTTTTATTGGAGAGACTGTCTTGATAATGACATCATTATACACACCTTAGAATTCAAAGAAAGGAGGAGCTGTACAGAATTGAGTTGAAAAATCCATCAATGTTTGAACTTGTGGCAAACTGCCAAAAAATTATCTGACTAAAGAAGCAGACACTGTTTTCACTGGAGAGCAGTTCAGTCAAATCAGAAAGTGTGCATAAACAAGGGGCCAGGGACATCCCTTTTTAAGAAAGTACATAGGATAAAGGTCATGAAAGGAAACCAAGGCTGGCTGACTTTAAAGGAGTGGCAGCAAATGCACTTGTGTTCCACATTCTCTTAACCTTAACTTGACAGTCCCCGTTCCAAAGGGAGTTGTGCAGGGTGGGCGGAACTCGTGAAAACAAATTATAGTACTTGCAAAAGCAAAAGTAAAGAAACTAGGTCAATTTTTGTGATATTTTATTTTATTTTCATTTTATTTTTTAAGAAAACACATAAAAAAGAAAAGAAGAAAGATTATTTAGTACAAACAACATATAGTTTCCACAGTGCTCCATTGCTAACCTGTGGGGATAAGTACAATCAACATGCTTTTCATGACAACAATTAAATTCTATTTTTCTTTCCTCTTCCAGTGTTGCAAAGTAGGTGGGTGGTACCCTGCCCTAAAATTACCATTTCCACTACTGTTGGGCCTGGACTTGTTGGGTCCCTGGCTGACCTTGAACTCAGGAATCTGCCTGTCTTTGTATCTTTCTGACAAGTTGGCTCATAGTGTAACTATCTTTATTCCTTTAGATTCATGAAGTACCTCATAATTCATATTGAATAGTTGTATTTTGTATAGTTGAGAAATTATATATTTCCCAATCAATGTATTTAGAGCAGTTTCCCAAAGCTTTAATCTTTAAACACAAGATCCCAGTGTTTACCATTTTGCTGAGATATAGCCACACCCTCGACTCTTGAACTTTGCTGTTTCTAATTATCATGGAGTCATTGCTGTTACCAGGGAGGACATTCTTCAGAAGCTATGAGTTCTCCACAACTACTATTGGTTCCAGAAAATATGTACATTATTACACAAACAGGCCTTATGTCCACCTCCACCATTGACACTCCTGAAGGCTCACACCAAGGCCTTGTCCCAGGATCAGGAAGCATGTGACTGTCCCCATAAAGAACATGCAGGCTTGACAAAGCCCTGGTGCACTGTGCTGCTCATCAAGGTGGTGTCAGAGAGCTTACTCTCTCTGGAAGGCAGAAATTTCATGCTGTGGAATGCAAGGTGTAATCCTCAGGTACATGTGGACTACTACACCGGAGAAAAGCTGCCAAAATTACTTTCTCAATGCATACAATTAAATACAACATCACAATATTTTACCTTGGCCTTGCCAAGAAACAGAAGGATACTCATAACTAACTGTACTATTCAAAATTGTTCTTTATTGTCTTTCCTTCGCATTACTAGTTTGTTATGCCATGGACTTTTTTTTTTTGACACAGAACATTTTTAATGAATTATACTATGAATAGTTGATATTTTAAAGAAGGATAATTGACATTATTTCACAAACAATTGAAGGGTTAAAGAAGAAGGCCACCAAAATCTAGAACTACTCATTAACACACCTGTGAGTTGAACATGCTAGCACCAGCTGGCAAAGGTGCTGATGAGTTTAATACAACAAGTCTCAGTTGATGACATGTCAAAGTCAAAATGATGAGTATTTTTAGTATTTCCATATAATTATATCTTAATTAAAACAAAAGGTATAATTTTATATGTTGTAATTATACACAAACTATATAATAGAATGATTATATGAACTAAAATTGTAAAAAACAGTAATTCATGTTTCTCAAGGGCTTGGTTTGTTGCTGTTCTTTCATTACCTGCCATCCAGGTTACCAGCTAAGGTAAGAGTGAGAGTGAAAGGCAGCATTCGGGGTTGCCATCTTGCATTTACAAAACAGGAGCTTTGAGAGGCTTAATGAGCAAATTCATAGCCAAGAGGGTATGATTTCAAACTTCATACCTGAGCCATTCCATCATAGACTATAAAGCTATTTCACAATTCTTCATTTCAAGGAAAATATGCTTTTAAGTATATTAAAGAATAGATGTTTATAAGCCTCCTGGATCATTTAGTCATTAGTGGTAAATAGCTACTCTGATACAAATAGGCACACTTTTGTCTTAAGGCATTACAGCAAGAGTTAGAACTCCCTAATATCTGTAAACATACTATCAGTATCTTGGTAAGAAAATCAGTAAATCCTATTAGCTACATAATTCTTCTAAATAATATCAATTTTAGAAAGAAGATTTGTAATAAAAAATTATGATATCTTAATATGCCCTTTAAAATATTTAATTAATAAGCTGACATATCATTAGAAAGTCTGTTTTATCCTTTTCCAATATGGCTTGTTTTAGGACAAAACACATTTCTTCATAAATATCAGCTTCCAATTAAGTTAATGTCATCAAAATCTGTAAAATTTTAAATTGTATACTTAAGCAACATTGTTAACCAATTATATGATTTCGTTTTTCATGAATAACTCATATTAAAATTTATCAACGTCTATGATTCTCCAAAATTATACCTGTTAGCTTCGTGAGAGTGAAGCCTTGCTGATGTTTGAAATGTTCGTCATCAGGAGATAAAAGCATGTCTGGCACACAGAAGATGAGCATAAATTACAGAAGCTAGGCACAAACTACACTGCAATCCAGAAACAGAATCTTATACATGGAATAGAACAATAATTTTACAAACCATTAGATTAATATATTTTCACCATAAACTTAAAGTTCACTTTTTTTCCAAGAAAAAAAATTCTGATTCTCTTTTTTAAGGTGAATACATGTCTCAGTCAGTGGAGACAATTCCCTCTCCTTTGTGTTAAATATCATCCTTTTTGTAAAATCACAGTGGAAACCTTGTGTACAATCTGGCAGACAGAAACAATCCTGCTTATACAAATGTATGCAAATCCTTAGTCCATAGAAGTTGAAAACAAACACAAAATTATGACTACTCTGATGATATGCACCTGGCAAAAAGAAAATGTACAAAATGTCACAAACTATATTTTATGATAGAAATTTCTACCACAGTGTCTCAAAACAGGATAAAGTCAAAGTTAAGTTCCTGAACACTTCCTATTCAAGATCAAGTACAGTGAGTGTGTTAGTACTAATGGTAAGTTCTTCCCCTAACTGTACAGATGCCTGAGTGAAGCATTCACTCATCACCACAACTTAATAGGCCAATCATGAAGCTCCTGCCATCACAAAAGATGCTTAATGGGCTGATTAGGAAACTGAGGTCATTGCCAGAGATGCTCAAAGCTCTATTGTTAACATCTTAATGGAAAAGAGTGGAGTTCATATTTTATGTGGTGAGGTTTAAATGCCAGGGCTTGTTCTCAATTTTCCATTTGAAATTCCTCCTCTATAGTCTCTATTAATAAATCATGTACTCACTTATTAGGAACAATTTGTTAGAACTAAGACCAGAGCTTGTTGTAAATCTAGATTGAAGATAAAATTAATTTTCCACTCATTAGGATGTAAAATCAAATTGGTGGAAACCCTATAACCAAATCAATTTTTAAAATATGTTTTAGTTGTGTGAGTTAACTTCATTTAAAAGATTGAAAACCATATAATGAGTGGAAATGAGGCTAGTTAAAGTGGCTTATCGATTTCAAGGGTGACATACAGAGTAAGAGGAAATGAAAACTCTACTCATAGTTCATTTTATGATGAGGATTTTTGAGAAATGCCTAGTTAAAGCACAGTTAAGCACTTTTCTTCATTGAACTACAATCATAGTCTAATTTTACACAATATTGGAAGACACATTCTCTACATATTCATATATACAGTATGGACATTTTTCCCAAGGTCATGATGAGCTTAACAAGAGAAAATGTGCTCCAAAAATGTGGTAAATCTAAGATGATAAATTTGTTACTGACATAAATTATAGGATATTTTATAGTACATGTATACATATATAATATACATTAAATTTCTCCTCAGATCTTTGTTCATAATATAACACTGCTCACATTATCAAGTAGTGACAACAGAAGTAGGTAACATGCATAAAATTATTAGCTTAGTGCAAGCATAGAACTTCTTCATTGACTCACTCTTTGATATACCTGCCCAAGCAGCCACATTTCATAAAGCTTCATTCACCATATCTCCTTCTGGTCTACTCATTTATTTTTTTCTTATCAATATCTTGACTTTGCATTCCAATGCCATTACAGAGAATTTCCAAATGTGCTTTCAGTGAAACTACTTTAAGTTTGTATTTTCAGTTTGTTGACATTTCCACTTGGATATTTCATATCTACATCTTCCTGGACATCAATACCATTGTTGAATTATTATACAATTTTCCTATGGTGGTCCATAGCATTACATAGATTTATACAGTGACACAAGCTGGCTGAAGAATACTTACTGTGACACTAATTTTCACTCTATTATCAAATTCTATTAAATATACCTGTAAAGCTGACTTGCAGTCAGATGAATTGAGGCCACCAAAGGCTGTTAAGTAATGGGATCCTCTTACCACCAATTACAACAGCTATTCATTTTTCCTCCAATTTAATTCCAAAACAGAAACAAAAGGCACAGTGCAATGTTGTAAATTCCAGAAGTTCTCCTAGATATCCAAATCTTCCCTTTCTCTATGATCCTTGTCCTCAAAAGTGCTGTCCCACCTGGGTCATGTCTTAGAAAGGGAGACTCAACCCCTTTGGAACCTGGAAGGCAGAAATAGAGTGAATTTGGGAATTATTTTTCTACCTCCCTCTATGGATTTTGTTAGCTGGTTGTTCCTGAATTGGAGGCCTCTGGGATACTGTCCTTCTCAGTTGTGTCATGTTCTGGTACCACTTTGGCCCTTGGGTTCATAACAGCTCATGTTTTGTCTGTCTTTCTTTTTCTTTCTTTCTTTCTTTCTTTCTTTCTTTCTTTCTTTCTTTCTTTCTTTCTTTCTGTTTTGCTTCAGGTCTGCCATCATCGCCTAATAGACACCTATGCCAAGATGACAATTTTACAATTTTTTCATATATTAAACTCCTTTGGAAGAGTGATAGCACCTGTTTCTAGACTAGATTAAATACCTACTTTTCCTTACACTAATCCCCTTAACTGAAAATTTGTACTGTCCAATATACTATGTTATCTGTCCAAACTGATCCTTATCCTGAGCCCATAGCTGCCTCTTTGACTCATTATTCAAGTTTCAAGCAAACAAACAAACAAACAAACAAAGGTATTTTTCAGAAAGTGCCTATCTATATAATCTTAAATATATCCCACAATATGGATTGCTCTCTTCTGTTCTAGATTCAGGCTTTCAGTAGAGTATTGGGATATTTCAGCTTTTAGATAACAATAACATAATAAACATGCAGTAGGAACTGTTCTTTGATAGTTTTATTTTTTCTCCAAGGCTAGTGATAATATGCAACATGATACTATTTTGTGATTCTGGCAATGGTTATGAGCTCTGTGCCCAGTCACATATGCAGTCTCAAAGGTAAACAATAGACTCTGCACTGTTTTGTAGACCAACCAAACTGCCGTATTCTATAGGGCAGGATTTCACTGAATTTTTGGACATTTGTAGTTACAATTGTAAAATTACAAGTACTGCTTTAGTCTGTGTCTTTCTCATTTGAATAAAATTTCACAAGGAGACATTTACTCAATTAACAGAAAAACAAAGGCTGTAGACACTTGTTAATACTTAGTGAGAGTATATATCACTTGATCAAGTATTCCTTCCTTCACCACTACTGAGCACGGTTTACAATCTGCAAACCTTGCAGAAAGAGTAATCAACGGTATGTTGTCTAGCATCATCACCATATATGAACCAATTGGTTTAGAAACACTGCTTCAGATTGCAATACCCACATGATGGCTTATTACATTCTATAGCTCCAGGTTTAAGGATTCTGGATTTCTCCTCTGGCCTCTGCAGGACACTAGCCACACTCACAATGCATATACACTCACATAGACAAAACATTCATCATACACATAAAATATTACAAAAAGGTACCTACACACTGCTGAGAAAGGAATGTAATCACTAGTCCTACTCAGCTGTGATGCAAATTAACCACAAAAAACGACCAGCATGGAATGATAGCACTATATAGTGCCAGGTATATATTGGTGGGACACAATAGCTTGTTAGGTAGAATTAAGGACTATTAAAGAGCAGGGAACCATGCCTGGTACTGTAAACCTAGTCTAATCACCCATGTGAGATGAAAAATATCATTGCCATGTTCCTGTATCAGTATAATTCCTAACTGCCTAGTAAGTGTTCATTCTTAGAACCACAGCTGAGTGTAGCTCTTGCTTATCATCTAAGAAGAGTCTTTATAATTAGACCATCACAGAAAGCCACCATATGGCAAAATTCATGGAACAGTTGATTATTGGATGCGGAACTCCCACTGATATATCTACAACCCAACCCTGGCCACTAAAATAAGACCAGAACAATAACAACAGAAGTTGGCATACCACTATGGAAATGATATCTACAACAGTGTTGTTGAAAGTCAGGAACAGAAGATGCTGAAACCTGGAACAACTTCTGTTTCATGTCTAATTGTGCTAGATGAAACTTGTGTTCCACAGGAACTCAAACAAAATGAGAAATATTGTTTTCACCCTATTTATATGATAGTAACTTATAAAGTAGATTAGTGACTAAATAGCAAAAGGTCACTAAAAAGGTCATCACTCCATACAAAACTAAAATGCTTTCATGTATTTGACTATTTAAAAACAGTTTAATACTTTTATTGATCTGAATCTCATACTTTAAGAAAGATTATAATGCAACAAACACCTAAAAGAATAGAGTGAGCATAAAGTTTTGAAACACAACACATTATTGGTAATGGAATATTTTTCTGCATATTATAAAATATATTTATTCCAATTCATTTATTTTAACTTGCATTTGTCCTTTAAGGACTTTTCAGCATAATATATTATCTTCCAATGTGAATGATCACATCTAAAGAAGTGCTTAAATTCTAGCACACTGTGAGATTAATAAACCATGAAAATCTGACATTGCTACAGACTCAGGGCACTAATTGCCTTTAGATACAGACTTAATCTTCATGCTCCATAAAAATTTAGTCATGATTTTTGAAATAGCAAAACAATTGCTAGGAAAAATACCTCCATACATAATGCATATATTGCTAACTACAGCTTTAATATTTCCTTCTATAAAGTGGATATTTTAAAAATTCAAGTAGGATCATCATGATAGTTGTTTACCTAGCAATCAGCATTGAGATGTTTTAACTTATCCCCTGTTCTCCTACTTCAGTGCCATGCAATCTTTTAGGACATAAACAAACTAAGGGGGGCGGGGGTGCTGTGAGGAAGCTGGTCATAGTCAGTTGGGCTCTGAGAGAATCATCATGAAGTCAGTGGCCAGAAAAAGGCAGAGAAGTTAAATCTCCAATATCCACTCCCCAATTTAAAGATTTAGTCTTTCAGTCTAGCAAAGTGAGTGGATGTGTCTCAGACTCTTATTCCTGCTCCTGAGAACCTTTTCTCCTACTTGTTTGCACTGACCAGCGTTGATGTGAGTATTTGTGCCTAGTCTTGTAACTTGTGAGACTGAATTATTTTGATATCTCTGGTAGGCTTGTTCTTTTCTGAAGGTTAAAGGAGATGAGTGGAACTTGGGGAGAAGAAAGGTGGGAACAGTTCTACCTGGAGGAATAGTGGGAGAGAAAACTGTACTTGGAAGGTATTATATGAGAGAAGAATAAATTTTGAAGAATGTAAAACTAAAAATTAGAGAGAGAAATTATACACACACACACACACACACACACACACACACACACACATTAAACTTGGTCGTCACTAGCATCTATCCCTCTTTCTGGATTCTGTAGATTTAAAGTCCAGTGCAATTTTAATTTTTCCTGTAATCTCTGACTTCTATACTGCTAAATACTATAGAAATCAATAAAGAGTAAAAATTGTTTTTCTTCTTTGATAAGATATCAAAGAACTAACTGCTTTGTACTATGAGAGTATGTGACTGAAAGGTACACAGGCACCCCCACATTTAAATCCACATAGATACACATATGTAAACACATAAGAGAAAAAGTATATAATTCCAAAATCTCCTGTGATTGAAAATTTCTCCATCACACAACCATATCCTTTGAATTTATTAAATGTATGTGTGAACCATTTCTATATCCTACACATAAATGGCAAAATAGCTTATATATAAACATCTCAAAAATACATTAAATTAATATATATAAATGGTAATTTAGCAATGTTGTTTAGTAAATATTAAGAAACCATAGATCTCAAAATTAGTTGTGATATTTATTATTAATAAAACAATCAACTTCTAGAATAGATAATTTATAGTTCATGAACATGAATGTTTGAATATGAAAAATTCAGATCTATGGTTTAGAAGTATAATAATATTAAAGTGACCTAGATAAGTCTAACATTAGGAATAGAAGAAAATGACTGTGAAAGAACCAGTAAAAATAATTGATAACAGTACAAAATTTCTATAATCCTGTTGCTTTACAAGTGCATTGAAGTTCAAACTTGATCATTTTAAATAGAAAAATATATTTAAAAAAAACACACAGTAAATTCCTTTCTCAAAGCAAGGGTGATTCATACTAATGATTACTGAGTAGTTATAGATTGCATCATCAGGCCAAGTTTCAGTGCTCTTAATCCTTTGGGAAAGCATAAGACTAATAAAGCATGATGCTGAACAGTAAGAAAGACAAGCAAATAGATAGATGATACAAACAGATGGTAAATAATATATATAATAGATAATAGATGATAGACAACAGATGATATAGATAATTATCAGTTGATAAAGAATATAAATGATTGACATATGATAGTAACATACATAAAATATAGATGATATAAAGATGATTGAGACATGAACATAGGCACATAGCTACATACATACATGCTACATACATAAATGAAAAATACATAGACACATAGACTGGTAGATTAAAGACAAGCTCATTCATCCTGTTTCAGAAGTTATCATTTAATGCAGATAACTTCATTCTTCTATGCATGATTAATTCCTTCAACTTCCCAGGGCAGCAATTTATACTTTTAGAACAATTCCAGTGTTCTTCCTTCTGATACATATTTGCTAAGTCATAATGTTTTTTGTTAGCTCATTACTTTTGTAGTCACACGATGAAAATTGATTAAATTGACTAAATTCCAAATATATAAAGTGAAATCAACTTCTCACATGAGCTAATGTTTAAGCATAACGTACTATATATATGGCATGTTTTGTTATCTATTAAATCTACTTAATTTCCTGTTTTCGGGGTTCTCTCTATAACTGTGTTTAAGAATTTGGGCTGAAAACTCTGTGAAATGTAAATGTGGTATATCCTGTCCCTATTCTCATGCTTCTGAAAGAGAAAAGAGATTGATGTGAAAGCTTTTAGCTATGAACAAAAGCTGGCACAACTATAGATAATTGTAGCTAATGACTGAAAAAAATGTGTTTTTTACATTACAAAGTGAGTGGTGCTAAAAAGAAGTGGGCCAGTGAGAAAATTGATATTATCTCTTTCTATCCAACACAGAAGACAAATAATTGCTGGATAATTTAAACTGACCATCCTTGACTATAAAATGTGTAGTGCTTCTTGTATTTTTTTGCGGTTTCCCTACCAATACATAAGCTCTATGCATGCACTGCTGCTGCTGCATTAAATCTGTTTCTATTTTATATGTTTTCACCAACGAGAAATGTGTAGCAATTCTCCTTGTAGTAAAAATAAAATAGAACTCCCTGAGATTAATATCACAGTTTGAAATTGATTGATGTACATTTTCCTTAAGTAATTTTAGACAATATAAAGTCCACCATAATTTAAATATTTTTTAATTTCTTCCTTATGACTTCTATACTTGTTTATATTTTGAACACATGAGAAAAGATGGTAAGGAATGGTAAGGAATAATGACATAACTCCAGCATGTTTATTTTTTTCATCATTGTTCTGAGCCATTATGCTCTTATTGCTCTGGGATACAAAAAGAGATAATCACTAGTATTTTCAGTGAATAGCAATAAGTGTAAAGAAAAAAAAAAAAACAACTAGTGTGTTCTTTCATGCCTGGATTTTATTTCAATGTACAAAACCACATTCCTCTGTGCTTCATTTAATTCTTCAATTTTCCTTGTTAAATGTCAGAATCTGTATAACAGATAGGCAGTAAAACCAGGCAATAACTATTTAAAGATATTATTGAAGAAACAAGAGAAGTGTAAAAGTGAATGTTTATCAGTCCTACACACTTATGTATTAGGAAATGACTCAAAGTATTATTGCTGTATAAACTAAGAAATAATAGCCAAAGTCTAAAATGAAAAGCAACGTATATGAAATACACAAAGCAGAAATAGCCAATTATTTAAATTAACAATATTAGCAATTTTTGCTACTTTTCAAAGTTATTTTTGAACACTGAAAAATAAGATGTAGCCGGGCGTGGTGGTGCACACCTTTAATCCCAGCACTCAGAGGCAGAGGCAGGCATATTTCTGAGTTCGAGGCTAGCCTGGTCTACAAAGTGAATTCCAGGACACCCAGGGCTATACAGAGAAACCCTGTCTCAAAAAAACCATAAATAAATAAATAAATAAATAAATAAATAAATAAATAAATAAATAAATGGAAAAAAAGAGAAAAAGAAAAATAACATGTAATTAATTACATATAAGTAATTATATACAATTATATGAATTTAAAATTATGAATTGAAATGCAAAACAAAAACAGCAGTGCTTAGTAAAACTTCAAAAATCAACTAAAAATATATTTTTATTTATCTTCACTAGAATTGTGTTTATGACATGACTTAAATCATTTCTAATTCCTACTTTTCTCTAATTTTGAGGAAACTGACTTACGGGGCTATGGCTTATTCACACTGATGTTACCCTTTTAGAATATTATAGGCAGGTAAAGTATGGCTCACATAAAGAAAAGGAATGCTCTGACTTTTGTTTAATGTGTCCTTACCCTCACTCAAAAAAGTACTTGCTTACATGCCATGTTTTAGCAAGGCACAAACAATATAAGCAAAATAAAGTATTCCTTTGATTCTACAGCAACAGGAGGGTGGAATCCATGGCAGAAATGCAACAGAGGTGATTTTAAAGTGCTGGGTAATTAGATCAGGGCTGTTTTTACCCTAGGAGATAGGGACTAAGAGGCAATTATGGGGTATTGTAATAAGAAACCCATTTACCATGGAACCTCACATCACATCTCATCATGAACAAGAGAGTATCTCCTTTTGTTGTACAATAATGATGTTTCTAAATTATTGGTCATTGTGCTTGATACAAAAAGTGGACTTAGAGAGTATCATTATACTTATCCATAATTTATCCACACAGTCCATAGAAACATATGCAGTACATAAAATAATGGAATGCATCTCATCTTGGTCCTATGATTTCTGTATCTATGTAAAATATATGCATGTATTTGCTTCTCTGTCACTAACTCTAGCTCTTAAATGTCTCTCTTTCCACAGAAATGAATCCACACACCTATGGTCACCTGATCTTTGACAAGGGAGCTAAAACTATCCAGTGGAATAAAGACAGCATTTTCAACAAATGGTGCTGGCACAACTGGCAGCTATCATGTAGAAGACTGGGAATTGATCCATTCTTATCTCCTTGTACTAGAGTCAAGTCTAAGTGGTTTAAGGATCTCCACATAAAACCAGAGACACTGAAACTTATAGAGGAGAAAGTGGGGAAAAGCCTCAAAGATATGGGCACTGGAGAAAATTCCTGAATAGAACAGCAAAGGCTTGTGCTGTAAGATCAAGAATTGACAAATGGCACCTCATAAAGTTGCAAAGCTTCTGCAAGACAAAAGATACTGTCAACAAGACAAAAGGGCCACCAACAGACTGGGAAAGGATCTTTACCAATCCTAAATCAGATAGGGGACTGATATCCAATATATATAAAGAACTCAAGAAGGTGGACACCAGAAAATCAAATATCCCCATGAAAAAATGGGGCACAGAGTTAAACAAAGAATTCTCAACTGAGGAATACCGAATGGCTGAGAAGCACATGAAAAAATGTTCAACATCCTTAATCATGAGGGAAATGCAAATCAAAACAACCCTGAGATTCCACCTCACACCAGTAAGAATAGCTAAGATCAAAAATTCAGGTGACAGCAGATGCTGGCATGGATGTGGAGAAGGGGGAACACTCCTCCATTGTTGGTGGGAATGCAAGCTTGTTCAACCACTCTAGAAATCAGTCTGGTGGTTCCTCAAAAAATTGGACATAGTACTACAGGAAGATCCTGCAATACCTCTACTGGGCATATATCCAGAAGATATTCCATCTGGTAATAAGGACACATGTTCCACTTTGTTCATAACAGCCTTATTCATAATATCCAGAAGCTGGAAAGAACCCAGATGTCCCTCAACAGAGGAATGGCTACAAAAAATTTGGTACATTTACACAATGGAGTACTACTCAGCTATTAAAAATAATGAATTCATGAAATTCCTAGGCAAATGGATGGATCTGGAGAGTATCATCCTGAGTGAGGTAACCCAATCACAAAAGAACTCACACAACATGTACTCACTGATAAGTGGATATTAGACCAGAAACCTAGACTACACAAGATACAATTTACTAAACACATGAAACTCAAGAAGAATGAAGATCAAAATGTGGACACTATACCCCTTCCTCGAATTAAGAACAAAGCACACATTGAAGGGGTTACAGAGATCATGTGTGGAGCTGAATCAAAAGGATGGACCAACCAGTGACTGCAGCAGCCGGGAATCCATCTCATAATCAACCACCAAACATAGACATGATTGCATATGCCAGCAAGATAGTGCTGAAAGGGCCTTGATATAGCTGTTTCATGGGAGGCTATACCAGAGCCTGGCAAATACGGAAGTGGATGCTCACAGTCAGCTATTAGATGGAACACAGGACTCCCAAGGAAGGAGCTAGAGAAAGTACCCAGGGAGCTGAAGGTCTTCAACCCTATAGGTAGAAGAATAACATGAACTAACTAGTACCCCCAGAGCTCAGGTCTCTAGCTGAATATATAGAAGGTGGCCTAGTTGGCCACCATTGGGAAGAGAGTCCCCTCGGCCTACAGACTTTATATGCCCTAGTACAGGGGAACACCAGGGCCAACATGTGGGAGTGGGTGGGGAGGGGAGCAGGGCAGGGATGGGGAAGGGTATAGGGAAATTTCTGGATAACATTTGAAATGTAAATGAAGAAAATAGCTAAAAAAAAATTGAAAGAAAAAGTTTCTCTTTCTCTATTACATATATGTGTATGATAATATATAATTATATATTTTAACATATATTATGTATTCAAAACACACACACAAAAACATAGATACATTTATATTAAAATATATGCATGTAAACTTTCAGAGCATTCACTACCAGTTTTGCTCTTTAACTTAAATTGAGAATTTTTTAAAAAAAAATACAAATAAAGCCAGAAAAATCATGCCCAAAGGAAGTTTAAAAATAGAAATGGCCTGTAACATAGAATAAGAAACTCAAACATAGAGACTTGAGAGATTGCTCAGAAGTTAAACACTCATACTGTTCTTGAAGATGACTGGGGTTCACTTCCAGTACCATGTTAGATAGCTCATAATTACCTATACCTTGTATTTCTGGATATTCAATGCTCATGGGTACAAAACACATGTACACACACATGTATAATACATAAATATAAACACCTTCATAATAAATAAACAGGTGATATATGGGTGGATAGATAGATAGATAGATACTTAAAGAAAATTTGATAATATGAACAAGAAAGACAAAATTAGGCAAGGCTTGTTACAAGCTGCAACAATGGCTACACAACTCCAAGAGACATCACAGGTTGCATGTACCAACATCCCAATCTAATGTAGGCAAATATTATGCAATCATGACCAGTTACACAAAAGGACCCTGACATTTCCTGTAATCATCAGATACCTGTACTTATTACGGGAATATACCAGATTATTGCAGGTTTCTTTTAAAGTGAACTGAAAGATGATTACAATAATAAACTATTTTATTAGTCTATATGGTTATGATTAAAACAAGAGACTGCATCTCATACTGAAGGCCAAAAGTATATTGATAAGCTCTCATCTTGTTTATGTTTTATTCATCTATTTGCCCATCACACATAAGATCTGACATATCATAGCTGAGAAACTGATACTAATAAAACCTCACCCTCTACTCATACTATCATGTGATTTTTATGCAGACGTTTCTACTGTGGACATAAAGAATATTACCTCAGTGGTGTCACAGAATGAATTAACATGCATCTGAAGGGCAGGACTAACTGTTATCAACAGGTCAGAGCAAGGACAGAGTGGAGAAGCAATTATTTACAATTCAGAGGATTGAATTTAATGCTAAGATACAATCCTTTAAATATAAAAATGTTTGGGACCCCTGATTAGTAGTTTAATTTTGTGAGAACAGATTTTAATAACACTAATTATCAGGATCTAAGATTTTTTCTATTATATAAGAGCAAAAATTTACATGTACAATAACTATTCCCCTGGGGCCAGCATTCTATTATTATGTATGCTTTAATCTTTTTCTTGTGAAATTACCACAAATATCTAATATACCTATTATCAAGACTAAAATGATATGAAAATCATTTTTATTGAAGGCTAAGACATGTTACAAGGGCTAAATACATCTTCAATATTTCATTCTAGGTTAATTTACTGGAGATAAAGTATTTGACTCAAATAAATCAAAGATTGAAGCTATAGACTAATCTCTATTAACTTAGTGGGTTTTTTTCTTTCTTATAGAAACTAGTACAGAATGAAGTAAATTAAATGAGGAAGAGGAATTTACTCTCTTGTACTTGTCTGGCATTTGAAGTCCATGGGAACTGTGTTTGAGTACCATCCTTCAGCTTTTTTGTTTATGCCGTTTGTAGATTCCCTCCAGTGCCAACTCTATCTGGTGTGTCTATCTTTCTTTTGCAAATGTTCCACATTTATTTCCAATCCCCAGAGTTATAGGAGGATACTAAAGTTTCATATTATTGTCTCCATTCACAGTCTGCTCAGGAGCTTCATGAGGGAATCGAAACTGGTACACATTGCCTAATCTCTTTCTAGAACTTC
Source organism: Mus minutoides (assembly GCA_902729485.2). Classification (NCBI taxonomy): domain Eukaryota; kingdom Metazoa; phylum Chordata; class Mammalia; order Rodentia; family Muridae; genus Mus; species Mus minutoides. The sequence goes on from LR749887.1 coordinate 1,098,358, forward strand.
AGTATGTTTCCACGATACTCAGTCTTCCATCCTCAAAACCTGCCAAACCAGCACCATATAAGCAATACTAAAGGACACTGCCAGCTCAACATAACATTGGGGCCTCTGTTGTCACAGCTGTGCTGGCCTCTGATTGCCTTCATGGCCAAACCTGTGAAAACATTTCTCCAGTCAGTCATTTTGCCAGCAAGATGTCTTGGAAGCCTCTGTGTCAGACACTGTCTGTTCATTCTTTTTGTTGTTGTTGTTGTTTTTCTTTGTTTGTTTTTTTTTCCATTTTTTATTAGATATTTTCTGCATTTACATTTCACATGTTCTCCTGAAAATCCCCTAAACCTTCCCCCACCCTCCACCCTGCTCCCCTACCCACCCCACCCACTCCCCCCTATTGGCCCTGGCGTTCCCATGTACTGGGGCATATAAAGTTTGCATGACCAAGGGGCCTCTCTTCCCAGTGATGGCCAACTAGGCCATCTTCTTCTATATATGCAGCTAGAGACATGAGCTATGGGGTACTAGTTAGTTCATGTTGTTCTTCCACCTATAGGGTTGAAGACCCCTTCAGCTCCTTGGGTACTTTCTTTAGCTCCTTCCTTGGGAAGCCTGTGTTCCATCTAATAGCTGAGCTTTCCACTGGCAGGATATTGCCTTTCTGGTTTCTCTTAATGGCACCAGTATCCTTTAGAATTGTGTCATTCTTCTTTTTGTGCCAAGTTGTGTGTGTTTCATCCCTGCCTGGTCCACTTGTTGCTTTCTCACATGGATACAGAACAGTCACTCCACAGCCTGAGTGTCGCCTTGTCTTCAAATGTTCTCCACCAATCAATACAATGACTGTTGTGTTCATTCTGACTCATGATTTCAATACATCATGAGAGTGTGAGCAGTTTGTTGTGGTATTTTTTTCTGTTTTGTTTTGTTTTGTTTTGTTTTGTTTTTGCTGGGATGTAGAAGAGATGACTGTTGGCTGTAGTTTCTTCCCTTGTAAACCTCAGCATCCCATCCTTTATTTTGTAGGTATCTATCAGCATTATAATCTTCTATACTACCATTTGAATGACCTATGAAGCTCTTATTAAACCATTCCAGGTCTTTGGCAGCCTTCATATCAAAATGTTTCTATATTTTCTAAAAAACAAAAACCAAAATTCTCTGAAAGCATAAGAACCAGAGTTTAGATTTATTACAGCAATGACTACACTCCTGATACCAATTTTCAGTATTAGTTATATTTTTATTACATTTGGAAAGGCATGGGGTATTTGATCATATCTAAATGGACTAGGGAAGCAGAGCAGAGAAGTAAGTGTATGCTCATCTGGCTTTCTTCCTTATGTCATTTTATAGGGCCACTCAAATTCAATCCTCAGTTAATTCTCTTTGGAATTATCTCAGAGGCATGACCAGAGATGTGCCTTTAAAATAATTCTAAATGTACTCAAGTTTAAAATGATGAGTAATTGATTTTTATAATTTCTATATTGTTCCATTGAAATCAGAATAAGTACATTAAAATTCTCATTGTTTCTGCATTCTATATATATGATTAATTTTTTTTTTTTAGTGTTTCTATCGTTTCCCTCACAGAAAATATCCATTGAGTAAAACATGGTGAAGTATGTTAAACTGAAGTATGTTTAACTAAAATGACCAGAGCACGTACTCAAAATTAGAAGTTTTGAGACCAAATTTAATCTTTCTGTTTTGTTCCCCCCGGAAGCTTAGAAAAATGGAAATCGATCACACTTCAATTTTCAGAGACAAATCGATTCTAATACAATGGAAACTATCTAACTTTTATAAGTGTGAGTTTATTCAGTGATAAACTACTTGCTTTCAATTCTATTTGTGTATTTGGGTCAACACTCCACACTGAATGCACCTGTATTAAGTTCTAAGTCATAAGCACAATATTACTTAGTGAAGTAATTTCAGTATGAATTTTTCTATTTTCTTCTTCATAACAAATGTCACAGATCAATTTTTAGAAAATAGCACAATGAATTTTTTGGTTCCTCTCATGGCCTCTGTTAGTAATTCTATGACTGTTTCAGACTCTGAAGCAATTCTATTAAGTTTCTTTAACGGCTGTGACTTAAGTGACACCCATTAGTTTTCATTGAATTTCACTACACCATTTCTATCTAATCATTTTTTATCATAACATTTTTTATCATAAACCCCACTTATACTTTTAGAGGTTTCTATTTATTTCAAAACTTAAATCAGATAATCTTAATAAACCATTTTTCAAAAGATTTTATTTAATATACCTTTACCGAGGAAAATAAAAGTGTGAATTGATGCTAATTTATTTTATTGTAAATTTCTGTTAACTGTGTCAGCAGTTAAAGCAAAGTGGTTGAGTTCACTTTCACTCTTGCCATGATTCAAGTTCATAGTTGCAATAGCTTGACAATTCCAGAAATATCTCTTTAAAATTGAAACTCCAAGCTGTATGAATGTCTTTTATTAAAGAATTGGATCTTTAATACTCACATCTATAGATTTATAATTCTGCCTTATATACTCTTAAACTATAGTTAAAAAGAAATTATCATATAACTGAATGAAATTACTCATTGTTTAACCATAACTACTAACTCAATATTTCTACTAAAACAGGTAAAAAACTTAGTTGGCATTCTTTATCCTAAATTTAATAAATAGCAATACATTAGAGGGTATTGTTTACTCAGAGGAAATAACTTATACTTTTTCTGACATGAAATAAATTACCATCTTTTCTGTTGTCCATTACAATCAGGGCAAGTAGGTACAAATGTTGTCAAATTGTAATAGGTGATTGTATCTCTTGATGTGTATTTCTTAAGTATGCAAAAGCAGCAGATTCTTAGACAACCAAACTAGCAATTAATGACGCATGTGAATCTGTGTCATATTCATAGTAAGTTCTTAGTGTTTAAATCTCATTTCTCCAATCACTGCCACCTTGGACATGGTTAGAGGATATTGACCATTTAACAGAAGGTGAGAAAATACTCAAAAATGTTCAGTGATAAACTCAACATACGTTATACTTATCTAAATTTGGGGCAAATGATTTCAGAAAAAAATTAACATTGATTGTTATACAAATAGTTGTTTTAGGAATAACTGGAGCAGGTTCTACTAACAGAGATGCTGGAGATATTTTAGAAGTTAATAAGTTTGGACGCAGCAGGTGTAAACTAGAACGCAGAATTTAGAAGAGCCTCTGAAAACAATGATAGGTGCAAGTGACGAGAATGTAAGCAAGTAAATTACCATGAAAAGGAAACTGGGTATCTACCTTATGCAAGGGCCCTAAGCATCAACAACAGGATTCCAGTGCTCATCTTCATACTCCAGGACTGGTAACAAGGCTGTTAGGCTTCAGGAAGTTGACTTCACAGAATAATTTTAATTATTATTTGAGAAAAATAATTAACCTTAGCAAATGTTTCTTTATAATATGAATTAAGCATCAAATTTATATTGATATGTTTCACCCATTTTTTAAAATCCCTTCCAATCAACAATAAACTTGTCTATCAATCTGAGACTCAGAGAGATCATATAGCTTTCTCAGGTTTATGAGATACTCAGGATACAGCAAGAATTCTGAAGTATAAACCAATCTGTTAAGATAACTATTGTCTTTCTTCTTATTGAGCTTCATGTGGTCTGTGAATTATATCCCAGTTATTTGGAGCATTTGGGCATATTTATCACTGAGTGCATACCATGTGTTTTCTTTTGCAATTGGGTTGCCTCACTCATACTTTCAAGTTCTATCCATTTGCCTAAGAATTTTATGAATTTTATTGTTTTTTTAATAACTGAGTAATACTCCATTGTGTAAATGTACCACATTTTCTCTATCCATTCCTCTGTTGAGGGACATCTGGGTTCTTTCCAGCTCCTGGCTATTATAAATAAAGCTTCTATGAACATAGTAGAACATGTCTCCTAATTACATGTTAGAGCATGCTCTGGGTATATGCCCAGGAGTGGTATAGTGGAAGACCAAAGTGTGGGTGCTTTGGTCTTTCTTAGAAGAACAAAATACTCACAGGAGCAAAAGTGGAGATAAAGTACAGAACTGAGACTAAAGGAAAGTACACCCAGAGACTGTCCTACCTGGGGATTCATCCCATATACAGTTACCAAACCCAGACACTATTGTGGATGCCAAGAAGTACATGCTGAAAGGATCTTGATATGGCTGTCTTCTGAAAGACCCTGCCAGAGCCTTACAAATACAGAGGTGGATACTTGCAGCCAGCCATTGGACTGAGCACAGGGCCCCCAATAGATGAGTTAGAGAAGGGACTGAAGGAGTTGAAGAGGTTTGCAACCCCATAGGAAGAACAACAACATCAACAAATCAGACCACCCCACCCAGAACTCCCAGGAACTAAGCCATCAACAAAGAGGAACACATGGCTCCAGCTGCATATGTAGCAGAGAATTCCCTTGTCATGCATCATTGGAAGGAGAGGTCCTTGGTCCTATGAAGGCTCACTAGATGCCCCAGTGTAGGGAAATTGAGGGCAGGGAGGTAGAAGTGGGTGGGAGGGTGGGTGGGTGGAGGTACATCCTCATAGAAGCAGGGGGAGTGAAGATGTGATAGGGTGTTTTTGGGAGGGAGGGAAACTAGGAAAGGGATAACATTTGAAATGTAAATAAAGAAAATATCCAATAAAAAAAAAAGAAGAAGAAGAAGAAAAAGGTAATTATTGTCCTGCATCTTTCCTCGGCTGTATGCACACAGAATGAATTTTGGTGGCTCATACTGCTTCTCATAGGATCATAAAATTGGAGGGTTTCATGCGTAAGGCAGAGATGTTTGGCACTTGAATTCTGTTTTCATACTTGAGATTGCATTCTATTCTATCATAGGAAAGTGGTTTCTCTTCCCCTATCACTAGGATTAGGTAGGTGTTAATGATACTGTATAATATACTAAAACATGAATCAAGACAGTAGGCTCCTGGGAAGAAAGAGAAAAAGTTGAAAAATAGCTTTCATTATAAGAGAAAACTTAATCATGAATTTGGAGAATTATCAACCCATATCATTAATTATTAATCTCAGAGCTCAATAAAACACAAAGCATTCTCATTATCCTTGTATTTATTATCGAAGAAGCTATATTTATGATTCTGCATAGAGAAGTAATATCTACAGTTCAATAAAATATTCTCTAGTGAGCTGACTGTATATAAAACTGATCTTTCCTCAAACTCCCTTCTTCTATGCCAATTCCCCTCCTCTTCAATGCAAAATGCATTTAAAAAAAGATTCACATTACCTGATCTTCTGAAATGCTTTGAATAAAGTCAGTGAAATTCTAGTATAGTTTCCTAATATCCCATGTAATGAGAGCTGATATTTTATACTATTCTTAATATACCAATCCCAAACTTGTTAGTGTAACACACATGATGCAAAATACAAAGGAACTTATTTTGATGTTCTTTCATAAGACTTACTTAGAGAATACAGATCTCAGAGATCTATCTTATCCATGTTCCATATGGGATGGTCTTTTGTGATCATTATAGACTGTGGATAGGATTCGTCATGAGACTCACATCCTTCTTCTGAGCTCATATTGCTTCTGTTATTAGTAAAGCACTAGATTAAACATTCCTTCTCCCAGTGACTATGACCTGCATGATAATGAACATTAGCGACCCTGACAGTCTCATGAATATGTGAAATAATCCTTGTCTTCCTCCAAGTTAGAGATATGTGAAGTAAGTACTGAAAAAGTGAGTATATGAGGAAGATTATTTGAAAAGAGAGAAAACCATAGCTATCCAAATAGCAAAGGAAGGACATCCAAGACCTACTTAAAGAATATTTTATTATGAGAAATGCTATAGACAATCTGAGACAACAGAAGATAAAAAGCTAAAATACTGGTCTCAAGAAAAAAAAACTGACAAGGAGTGGATTAGTCAATTCGTATGTATCAGAATGTTCTCTTATCATATCTTAAAGGATAAGAGACTATATTGTTGAACAACTAACAAACGTCTTTGAGGAAAAGGTTGCTTTGGATCCTTTTGAGGCATCAGTATGTTTCTTCAAGTGTAGACTCAAACTACCAGGTGGGAACTCCAAAACCAAGGATAGGTTTTCAAATATAACATCCAAAATTATAAAAAAAAAAAATGGTTTTTAATTTTACCTCCATATTAATGGGGAAATATTTCCAGAATAACTTGTCTCAATTCCTATTCTGCCTATTCTTGACATACACATCCACACAGAGACAAAAACCTAACACATAGGATTTAGAAGTTTCATAACAAGCAAAGCCTTCAATCAAACACAAGCCATAACTGTGGCCAGCACAATACTGTTCCCAGAGGACGAAAAGGTAGGGAGACAAAGATGAATAGAAATTTGAACAGTCCCTGTCTGAGGGCTTGTGTGTTTGTTCCCTTCCCCCAGCCTGAGTAGGCTAAATAGACCTTATGATTGCCATAGTTGGACCTTAATGACCCAGGTGGAGACTTCCACCTTGCCCCACCTGCAATTTCCTACAGGATTGCCCTCAGAGCTTGATTTGCCACATAATCCAGTTGAAACAAAGGATGTATGTGGTCTGTAGGTTCTTCCTATATACATTCAGTACTGAATATTAAATGTTGAGCCTTGATCAGAAACTTTGACTTGGCTCCATCCTTCTCTCACACCCAGTTGCTTTTTTTTTTTATTTCCAGCCCTGCTTTTGGGTAGCCTAGTTCATCCATGGCTGCTGGATGGCTACAGTGTGAAGTGCACCTAGGAAGAGAGAAAATACCAAAGATCTGCACAGACAAAGGAGTGAGGAGGAGAATGTGAAGGCAGCAACCCAGTCAGTCTTACATGTAAGTAAACTGAGATTAAGGAGACTACAGAGGGAGCGAGAACAGCCCATGTTTGTGAAGGGTTGTACTGGGAAGAATGCTGAAGGGAAACCTCACTAAGACAAGGACTGCTGCAAATTTTCTTAGACTTGTGGGGAAAAACAAAGCCAAGCTCTGGAACACACTTCCTGTGTTTAGAGTCCAGGATTTTTTCTGACATTAAGAGAAAAGACTGATTAACTGTGAATATGCACCACTGATAATTAGGTTACAGATTTACGTGTTTGCTGAAATGCAAAGATGGGAAAATACAAAATATACAACATGAACCCAGGGCTCTCCATTTTGAAGTTATTTTAAAACAAGGCAAATCCACATTAGCTAATAAGGAGCACGAGAAGAAAATTTGATAGAAGGTAAACAATATGTATTTAAGCCATGAATAAAAAGAAATGAGTATTGCAGAATTGAAAGCTGAGTGTGAGGGGAGGGGTCCTGCTTAAGAGTGAAGAAGGTAAAATAGTTGTTGCTAAGAGTGACACTTTGGAAATGCCCATCTTTGGAAGCTCTCTGAGTAGTGAAGCCAAGATTAAAGGAGAAAACGAATTGCTTATGAGATGTGAGGCTAAGGAGAACAGACAGGATTCCAGTAAGATGGCAACAATGGGCCTGAAGAGGATCAGAAGATGAGAGCTGAAATGGCTACAGGGATGAGGATGGGACAAGATAAAGAGATAAGATTGTTGCTGAGACAGCTTTCCTGAGGAAGTATATAGGTCTCAGGAAAGCTCTTGGCTTATAGCTTATTTAAGCTGTCAGGCAGCTGGAGGGCAGAAACTGCCAAGTAGCAAAGCTAATTTTGTGGTCCTTATGAGACATGTAGGGATGGGGATGAGTAGATTGAGAATAGCCAGGACTGGAAAGCATGGTCCTTGGAGTCTGTGTTTAACTGTGCCTTTGGATATTCCAGCTATTTTGGCAGACAGTGTCTGGGGTTTACTATATCCTTCCCACTTGTATGTGAGCTTGCTGCCTATATGTGTATAGATGGATCAGCAGTGGCAAGGGAGGTGGTGTATACAATCCTGAGCACAGTGATATACTTTTATGCAACACTCTGGAAAGAGGAAGCGTGACTTAGGTCAACCTGTGTTATAGAATAGGTCTGAGGCTAGCTGAGACTAAGTGACAAGACCCTGTCGCACACAACCAAAATAAACTTTAAAAGATAACAGATTTGGAAGTGATGGCAGAGTTAGAAAGAAAAGGGAAAGAAATATAATGTAAGAAAAAAAGTTAGCCATTTTGACGATTTCTTTTTTATTTTACGTGAATATTTGGCCTGCATGTAATAAGTATATGACATAGAGCTCAGAAGAAGCAGATGAGTCTCCTTGAGCTGGAGGTATATGTGGTTGTGAGTTGGACTTATAGGTGGTTGTGTGTTGTGGACTGAAGCCAGGTACTCTGCAGAGAAAGTGATTTAACCATTGAGCTTTTGTTCCAGCCTGGAAAAAAATAAAACCACTATAAATATACATCCTTCAGACATTTCAGACATCAGTGTGTGGAGAGATGTCATCACAACCACATTACCTCTCAAGTTCATCAACTTAGAGCTAATGAAAAGGCAAACCAAGGAGCACTCCTGTGTGGGATGTCCTAGGGCATCAGAGATTTATCCTTAATGCAGGCAGCACCTTCTGGTAGGAGCCAAGAATCCAGAGTACAAAGAAGCTCTGCCTTTACTGTTTGCCTTTACTCTCACTCTCAAGCTTAACTACACCTTTGCTATGTCTATAGCAGTCATATGAGAGCTAATAAAGAAGCCAGCTTTCTCTGGAATCCAATGTGCATGGAAGAGCAGGGACTCTCCAGGAATCCCCCAGTGCTGATGCTGCATCCAACCTCCTAAATGGAGCAACTATCAGTTTTGGGGGGAGGCTCTACGGTGTAAAACAGTCATTGTGTGACTCTACTGTGTAAACCACTCTAGTGTATAAGTTTATTTAATCAGTTTTCATCCTCTAGAGAACCTGACTTACATTTCTATCCATCTTCAGAAATGCTCATCCTCTCAAACTAAAACTGCATGACCACTAACCAATAAGACCCTGTGTTTCCTTATTCAGGTCCTAGACTATAACTCTGCACTGTTTGTCTAAAAACTGACTAGATATTTTGTATGGAGAATCATAAATTAATCATCCATTTTTAGTAAAGTTTTTCACTCCTTATAATATCACAGAGTCTTACTGAATCTTACATCAGTGCCTACACCATTGTCTGGGATAAATAATGTTCCATGGCATGGCATGTATACATATGCTGGCATTTCATTTCTATATGTTTCATAAATGGACACTTGTTTTGCCTTTCTATTTTGAATCTTTGGAGTACAACCAATTGTTCCAGTCTAAGCATGTAGGCAGTGCAGAGAGAAGCACAATCCTAACCCATTTTCATATATTAATTTTGAGTCCTTAGTAAAGACAATGGAATTTTATTGATGTTTCCATAAAATTGTTATCATAAAAACGCTCACATGATTTCACATAAGAGTTGTTTTTCATAATGTTCTCAATTCAGATGCCTTTAAATACTATATCTACCCTTAACAAATTCCTACTCCCAAGATAATTTAACTATCTTATTGGGTAGTTTTAATATATTTGAAATGGGTTAAATGAAAAATTTTTATAAGAAGTTTTAGTTTCTAACTCAATGAAAGGTAATATTTATAGAATTTAAGTTTTTTATGTGTGAAATTATTTTAGCTATACAACTATGATGCCATCATGTAACTAAATTGAAAGAGGGCAAGGCCAGTGTTTGATATCTGTAATGTTATCAAGCCCTATAAAATTGAAACTTTTTTATAAAATTTCTTATCAATCCAGCCATTGCTTTCCCTCCCTGTCTCCCTCCCACAGTTCCTCATCCTATTCCTCCTCCCCCTGTCCCTGAGAAGATGTCCTTACACCATCAGGCTGCCCCCTTCGTGGGGTCTCAAGTCTCTCAAGGATTTGGTGCATCTTCCCCCACTGACTCTTAAATTACAATAGTGAATTACTTCATTGAGAGCAGAATAATATACAGCAGTGGTCCTGAGAGTGGTGAAACTTCCTTAAAGAAAGTTATATTATAAGTGTTGTAACTCTTCTCTTTCTGGCTTTTAAACTCTTGAGTATCCTTTGTAAAACACAGACCTGAACTTTCTCTTCTTTAGCACAAGACTGGTGACATACCCTGGACTGGTGGTTTAACTGCTGAAGACAGGATGCCAGGGCTCCCTGGCAATGTAAACAGAGTTCTCTGCAGGTTACTTTTCCAGTTTGCTTCTTATAGAGCATTGGAATAGCCTCAGACTATCTCCAGTATCTCTGAGTAACAAAAAGATATTCAGAATTATCTATCTTGTTAAGGTATTTTTTAAAAATGCAAAATACATGGTAATGTACTGTTTTACTTGTCCACAGTATAAGAATGATATAAACAGAAAGAAGTTGTGCCCGTTTATTTCAAGAAATATTGAGCAGCTTCTAATGTTTTTCTCCTGTTGCCTGCAGACGATAGGTATAGAGGGAAATTATCCTACAACTGAAGTCAGAGAGCACAGATTCAATAAAATATTTCTTGTTTTTTTCTTTCTAAGTAGAAAATTGTATTTGTGGCCTATAAATCTTATAGCTGTAAAACTCAATTGAGTATTCAATTTTAAAATTAAATGTTCAATCACCATACTAATAATTAATGGTGCAAAATATCTGAGGGCCAAATGACATTTTAATTACAGAATGACCATCCAATATCAGGAAGCAGCTTTCTCTAGCATTCTTTGGTTATTTGTTTTCTGAAATCTATGCCTATTCATTTAAAAATTCTTTTCACCTTATTTTTCATTCCAATTAAATGATAAAGCATGTGGGTAACAATTCAATATAATGCAATAACTACTGGTTTCTCTTTAGAGCTAAAGAGCATATTTCTCTTAAGACATCTGAGTTCCAAATGCTGAAATAGAAAATAAGGACAGGACAGGCGGTGATGGCACATGCCTTTAATCCCAGCACTTGGGACGCAGAGGCAGGTGATTTTCTGAGTTCGAGGCCAGCCTGGTCTACAAAGTGAGTTCAAGGACAGCCAGGGCTACACAGAGAAACCCTATCTCGAAAACCAAAAACAAAGAAGGAAGGAAGGAAGGAAGAAAGGAAGGAAGGAAGGAAAGAAAGAAGGAAGAAAGAAAGGCATCATCTATTTGACATTGTTACACTCTCCTATCCATAGTAGACTACATCAAGTTTATTTAGATATTTATATATTTATTTATAATTCAATAGAAACTATATTCATATACAAGGAAGAGTATAGATATAATTCAATGTGTTTTTATTTGTCTGGTTATGACATCAGTCATACATGTAACAGTCAATATATTATTGAGTTAGCTTATTATAGAATGGAATGAGGAAAAGTAAAACATTAATGGAAGGTGTTCCAAGGGCAAGAACATGTTTACACTCACATGTAGAATGAGGAAAAAAAACTCTGGGTTCAAGAACCTGGTGTGATCCTGAAAATAGCTTTTGTATAAGAAAATCATTAAATAAAATATTGAGAATTCACCAAAACATAGTTACTATGGGCTATTTTATCAAATGCTTTGCATATGTACAACCTAAGTGATCAAATAGCAAATTTCAGGGAGAATATCATCTGAAGGAATGCCTATTTTAAACCTTTAATTTAAAAGAAAGGAGGAAAGAACTGAGTCAAATGATTTGCTAAGTGTCAATCATGTAGAGGATGAAGGAACTGGAGGCACAGTCCCAAGTCAAGGGTTTTATTCATCTACATTACACTCTGTGATAGCTATACAACTTAACTAACTTCTTGATAACTCATAGAAAACGAATTCTTTGTAACTCCATGTAACTAAAGCAAATTTGTTATTTGTTTAGGACTGTTATACAAACCAGTTCACATATAAAATTGAAACAGCGTTTTACAGAAAACATGTCAAATGTATTAAGATTCAAATTAGATACAAATTAAAAAATGTCTATTATAAAACAAAGAAAATGAAGTCATCTCCAGAACAAAATAATAACTAGTGCAGAATAGTCTACATATAGAAAAATTAAGCACTTTATTGATAAAAAAAAAACAAAACATTGCCATTTAAAGACCTCATAATACATTCATTCTAGATTTAAAACTACCTCAATACATTATAATTTGTACATATTTAGAAAATCATGCTATACCTTAATTATTTTAAGGAAAATATGATGTTTTAAAATCAAATATATGTGTAATCATAAAAACTACAGGTGATCTTTATCATTAGAGACAGTATAGATTGGAAGGGATTTCATGGTAAAGTGTCCAACAGCTTTCCCATTACTGAAATCCATCTTCATTACTCCAAGTGCTCAGTCATATGAAATTCACAATTACTAGAATTTCCAAGCACAGATTCCTCATTATAATAGTCCTTCCTATTTCTTGACCCACCTCTGTAAATCACATTTTAAAGGAAATCTTTGATAAACCCTTAGATCTACACAGACCCACACATGCTATCATTTCTGATTTCTTATTACAGGAAAATTATAAGCTGATTGTATAAAATAGGAAATATCATAATGACACATCTAAATTACCTAATGACACCCTATTTGGTGAACTATTATATCACTCAATAAAGCATGTAGAATGTAGATTGGATATATTAGTTGCAGAAAAACCCTTTTTTTTTTTTGTTTTCAGATCTTACATTTATCTACATTTATGTTACTTCATCTCTCTGTCTCTCTGTGTCTTTCTCTCTCTGTCTCTCTCTGTCTCTCTCCCTCTCTCTCTCTCTCTCTCTCTCTCTCTCTCTCTCTCTCTCTCTCGTGTGTGTGTGTGTGTGTGTGTGTGTGTGTGTGTGTGTGAGTGTGATGATTATTCATGTGGAGAGATTAGAAGGGCACCTGTGGTTGTCAGCAATTTCCACCATGTATGTCCCAAGAATGAACTCAGGTCAGGATTGGGATAATGTGCATTTACATTCTAAGCCATCTCATCTGCCTTATTTCTACAAATTCTTCAGTAAGTGCCTGTAAGCCATGGAAAACATACATTAGCCTTATTTATTTGAAGTTAATAAAAGTCATTTTACAAAGGAATGCCAAAGAAGATAAAGCAAACATAATAGACTTAAAATACATATTAAGTAAAAGGGAAGGCACTAAGTCCAAAGCACTTCCCTTCTTGGTTCATTTGTGAAGACTAATGCAAAGGTTCTGATGGATGAGATGGCAAATAGTGAAGAAGAGAAAATTGAGTTCCATTTATTCTGCAGATGTGCTGATTTTATACAACATACATGTTTTATACAACACACATGTTTTATAATGATTTATAATGACATATTTCAGATTGCTAAAATATAAAAACTGAAAAATATTAAAAAATAAATATATACTGTGCCAAATGTAAGATTTGGTAAATTAAGATTATGTAAAGAAAGTATGATGTACTCTTCTTACACTGAGTCATTTTTAACACGTTAGTTCATGTCTCTATACCCTGATTTCCTTCACTGTGACCTGTGGATAACTATTGCAGATACAATTAATGCAGATATTAAATGAACTAGTATCTGTAAAGCTGAAGGCAGCACATAACAGCTTCTATGAACTATGCAAAATATTCTAAACTGTAAAATAAATAACATAGCAAGCACATACTTAAGAATTTTGTACTTTGTTCCCTATTCTAAGGAACAATAAAGTATCCACACAATACTTCATTCCTCCTTAGGATAGGGAAGAAAATGCCCTTAAAAGGAGTTACAGAGACAAAGTTTGGAGCAAAGAAGAAAGATGGACCATCCATAGACTACCCCATCCAGGGATCCATCCCATAATCAGCCACCAAATGCAGACACTATTGCATATGCAAGCAAGATTTTGCTGAAAGGACCCTGATATAGCTGTCTCTTATGAGGCTATGACAGTGCCTGGCAAATACAGAAATGTATGTTCACATTGGATGGAACACAGGGCCCCCAATGGAGGAGCTAGAGAAAGTACCCATGGAGCTGAAGGGGTCTGCAACCCTATAGGTGGAACAACAATATGAACTAACCAGTAACCACAGAGCTCATGTCTCTAGCTGCATATGTAGCAGAAGATGGCCTAGTCAGCCATTACTGGGAAGAGAGGCCCCTTGGTCTTGCAAACTTTATATGCCCCAGTACAGGGGGATCTCCAGGGCCAAGAAGTGGAAGTGGGTGGGTAGGGAAACAGGGTGGGGTGAGGGTATAGGGGACTTTCAGGATAGCATTTCAAATGTAAATGAAGAAAATATTTAATAAAAATTGAAAAAAATTGTACTAAGAAAACTATTAAAGAGAGTGACTGAGATATAAAGATGAACAGATAGGAAATATCAGATCTGAATAGCTCTGTTCCTGGTTTCTACTGGGTAACAATGAAGAATGTTAATAGATAACATCCTGTCTAATGTGCTCCATCACAGGAGTTGTTACTTGAGTATGAAGGAGTTAAATGGCAATATAAGTCACTTTGCATTTTATAAGTTGTGTTGATACACTTGTCATTAGAATTTATTTCTAATGTTTTTCTCACAAACACTTACAACAACCTTCAGGAAAACAGAGAGCCCTGCTCTAAGTCAAGCTAGTTGCTGCCCTTCCTAATTTTGAGAGCTATCTTTCCAACTTCATATGACAAAATACTGTTTAATTTCCATATTCATCTGTGAATTATTCAGAGTTGATATGTTAATGAAGAACTATTTACAATAGAAGAGCATTCATGATACTTTTTTTCAACCAGTGGAGTTTGTCCAACCTTCTAGTAAAAAAAAAAAATGCTCTCAATCTCAAATATAAATAGAATGTGGTCACTTCTCAAGTATTTTTAGTTATATATGACTTACTATTATATGTGCCTTTGAACAAAACAAAGCCCAGTACAAATATGCTATAAATAGACCTTAATTTAGTACATGTGAAAAGGTAAGATTTGAAGTAGGGAAATAGTTCAGTCCACAAAGCTAAAAGTAGGAACACCAGAAGTCAATTCTGAGTGGCCAGATAAAAAGCTTGGATATTGACTTATGTTTCTACTTGAAGGACTAGAAAGATGAAGGCAAGATCTCTGGAGCTTGCTGTGCAGCTAGCCTAGACTAATCAGTGGCTCTCAGGTCACAGAGAGAAACATTACCTCAACAAAGAAGGCAGAAAGAGCTGCAGCTGCTGAATACCCTTGAGCACAGCTAACATGCCCTCTGCCCAGTGTGCTGCCTCCCAGCCTTGCATCCTGTACTGGCCTTCCATAGCCTCATCAGCCATGTTTCCTGGGTTTTGGAAAGAGTGATGTAGACTTCCTATTCATGACTGAGAACCATCTGTGGTTTATTTTGAACATTCTGGATTAACTTTTGTCCACTGCACACAAACACAATTCCCTCTGCCTAAGGATGGAAGAAGTAGCAGTCTAAAGATAAATATGAAACTTGAAAGGCATATGGATGGAAAGAAGGATATCGACACAAGAGGATGGGGATAAGTAAAGGTAATGGGGTGAATATGATCATAATATAGTGTATATGTGTACAAAACTGTCAATCACAAATTGCAATTGAAGGTGGGTGGCACCTGAGCAATAATAGCTGAGGTTGACTTCTAGCCTCCTCATGGACATACATGCACATAAATATACCCCTCCATACATAGTAATACACATACACATACTTACACATACATAGCCATGTACATATTCACAAGCCTACAGATGCACAGAAATGCGTACACAGCCACACATGCTTAGGTATTCACAGACATACAGCCACAAATACACCCCCACACAGAGACATGTACATATACACACCCACAAAAACATATATACACAGATATATACATATACAAGTGCACAAGAATAACACTTTCTTTTAAAAAACAGCATATAAACATATTTTTATAGAAACTTTGGAAGAAATGTATAAAATAATAAATATAATATATTACAAATTTCTATATTTTCCTAGAACTGTAAACCTGCTTACCACAATTTTACAAATGATACTGCATCCATTTCCTTGTAGTGATTTCCTTCTTTGTGTCCAATGCATTTCTGCCACACAGTTTAAACTCTGTACCTGTGACATGCAGGTGAGACCCTTTTACCTTTGCCTGCTTTTCTGATAATATAACTTTGTGCTATTACTTAAAGGTTTATAATATTATTTACATTGTTATAGGACAGCTATAAATAAAATGCACATGTGTTTGAAAACAGAATTCACTGTAATATGCTAGCATGAGTAGCTGAGAGCTCGCTATGTGCCTGCATGCACACATAGGCACTACTTATAGAGCACTTGCAAACTTGTTTGAGGATCTGATAAATCGGTATTTATATTACCCCATAAAGAGAACTGAAACACTTCAGTCATCTTATCAAGTGGTCCCAAGTCATCTGAAAAATAGCACTTACACGCTCAGTGTACAAAGGCCTGTCAGCGTAGGCATGACATGACGGTGGGAGTTCTTGACTTGACAGGCTGACTGCACAAGGGAACAAATCCTGGGACTTACGGAGGAGCAATAAACCTCAGGAAAATCAAAGAACAATTCTATCAATCATGAGACAAGCTTCTCTGCTTCTCTCAAGAGTGCTCTTTGCTTAATTTTTGTCTTTGTGCTATTAAAGTCTCCCAGTTCTTGAGTAACACAGGATTTTTAAGTTTTCTTCAAAATATTATTTTTGGATAATACCCCCAACTATTCTCAGGTTTACCCCTCCTCCTATCCACCCAACTTCATCTCTCTCTCTCTCTCTCTCTCTCTCTCTCTCTCTCTGTATATATATTCAAAAGAACAAAATGAACATGACAAAATTGTCAAAACAAGATGAAAAAAAGATCTAAGATCCGTCCATTACTAGTGACTTTGAGGTCAGGGAGTGACTGAAGGTGTACAGCAAGGGTAGCTTAATGGGGAAATACGGAGCACAGTCCTTGGCAGAGGAATTCCCTATTGCTTGGTGGAAACCTTCATTTTCTTCAGCCTTGGAGTTAAACAAAGCAGCGCAGCTGGAGAAGGGATAGAAAACAATCCTCAACTGCCAAGCCCAAGGTAAGTACCTAACTCATTTAAAAACATGCATGCAAAAGGACAGATCTGGCTGCCAAAAGGCTTGCTAATATAATTCAGGATTGCTTTTACAGAATAGCACACTTAAGACAAAAACAATCATCATGCTTTCCTTCTAAGGCCTCAGTCAGGGTAAGGAGAATGAACTTCCCCATCCTTTGTTCTGGTGGTGGGGAGAGAGGCTCAGTCCCAAAGGCTCAGTCTTTAGAGACTAGCAAATGCACATAGAGTGAGCCTTTAAGGTTTTCTTCCAGCCAGCACTGTTATGATGCCCTAGCAGTAAGACAGAGAAGCCTCAGCCTTGTGCTTCATTCTACTCTACCTCCTTCACCTTGGTCAGTGATCTCCCTGGTGGACTCTGACACTCGGGAAGCTGCTTAGGCAGGTACTAAGCCTTTCTTCCTCTTCAGATCAAGCAGGCCTGCCTCAGGCAGCCAGGCAGGAAATTAGTATCTGCCTTTTGTGTTTCCAGCTGCCAAGAAATAGGAAACTGATCCTCCTGAACTCTCTATGAGCTATGATTAGAAAATGCCTCTTCCCAACCGCTTCCCTCCCAAAGTTGAATAGACTCACATTGGGTGAAGACTCTCTCTGAAGAAATCTCTTCTTTTATCTTTCTGATAACTGTTTCTATGCTTAGACTAAAGAAATAAAACCCATTGCTGATTTTTCTGAAACACTCACACGGGGAAGAGGATGAATAGTTCTAGTAGTACTCTTGTGTGACTACCGTTTAATCATAGAGGAAAATTTCAGTGCATTGAGTAATGGAGGGTAAGTGAAAGAAAATTGTTGGGAAGAATCCTGGGATTTATATGAAGACCTTAGCAAGATATTCTGTTGTACATTTCCATTGTAATTTGTCACTGAGCTTGAAAGAGGGTTTGTGAGTCATGTGTGTGACTCATTTATAAAGTGCTAATTACAATATTCACTACCATGCTGAGAACAGAACCATTATTTATTCATTATTAGAATGTCCACACTATTATGGTTTTAAACATTGGAACAATTAGTAATAAAAATAATATGCCCTCTCTATCCCATTGATACTCTCTGTTTAGTAAGTGTGTTTAATTTCCCTTGGCTGACCAGGTTCTCCTTTCACACTGACCTGCTTCAAGTTAAACAAGTTCATGAACAGTCCTGTGAGTCACAAGAATGGCTAGACTCTCGAAGATCTGCCTTTACTGGTATGGGGAGGGCATTTTGCTAGCTGTATGAAAGAGAGAGAATAGTGCATCCAATTTGCCAATTCCTATGGTGCCAATCTGTACCTAGCCTTTGCTCCTATGTGGCTTCTTTTATTTTTTTTTCCACCCTTTACCCCTGGTTTCACCTTCTAGCACTAAATAGGGGAGAAACAAAAGGGGAGAGAGGAGTTAGGAAAATCCCTGTATCTAATTTCTTCCTTTTTGTTTCCTTTTTGCCCACTACTATTAAAAAACTACAACCAATTTCCAAAATAACCCACCCTCACCAGCCTCTCTGGGCCCTGAACTTTATATATGCTTTAAAAAGTTCCCAGAATTCCAAACATCACATAATAACAGAAATTATCTTCAGCTGGCAAAACAAACAAACAAACAAACAAAAAACATGCTTCTGCTAGAGCACGATACAAATCATAGCTTTGGACATTCCGAAGTAGTGTCACATTGCCATATCTGGGATTATAAAGAAAATATGGTGTTATATTTCTGTGATTTTTGTAGAAACTAAAATTCCAAAAATTGTAGATACATCAGTGTATCCACCACATCTAAATTTAGGCCCCATGAGTAGAATCATTAACTCGGGCTTGGGAAGGAATATTGTCTATTTCAGGTGGACTCCTGTACTCCACCAATTCTGTGACTTGCAGTGTGCTGTCCATGACAAGCCAGAAGGCTTTCACAGGCTCTGTCTGAGCTCTCTCCTGGGCTCTCTTATACATATTGTCTTCCCTATGTCCCCATCACCCTTAAAATTTTTTTCACATTTATGACTGCAAAACATGTAATCAAACTTTCTGCCATGACATTCTTCCTTTGCTCTTCCACCTCTGTAACCAGGATCCTTTAAATCTTAGCTAAAACATCCCTTTCTAAGAGGAATTTCCTCTGACCTCTTTATTATTCGAAGAGTCCTCACCACGAGCTCTTACAGCAAAATATACTTCTACCCTACAACCACAGACACAACTGTAATTTTGAAATTTTTGTTAAAACTAAAAGTTCAATGTGTATTTTTTTGTTTATTTCACTAGTTTATCAGCACAACTATTTACCAACAGTTTATCAGATAAACTACAGTTTATCATTAACACCTGTTTATCAGCACAAAGTCTCCACACAGAAGCACAGTCTGGTTAGCACATCAGGCACTAACTCTTGAGCTAGGAAATCGGAATCTATCTACAAGCACAAATAACTGTATCTCTAAAATTATAATGCTGGAAATAGGCTAATGATACAATTGCTGAATGACTCCCACCAACAGCTTATAAATGAACTTTATGGATGACATTAGAAGGTAGCTTCAAAAAATAAAACATGTAGGATTGGGTCACACTTTACAAACCAGACCTCTGTGCTAAAAAACAAGAACTCCACACGCTTTCCAAAGTAGTTCAGTGGACCGTCCCAAAGTCAACAAAAGAATGAAGAAAAGTGAGGTGGCCCTGGCCCAGAGGCTTGATCACATAGTTAAGTAATGCTGCACTTCCACAAACATAGCCATAAACCTTGACTTTCAGATAGCCTGAGTTTCGGGGTATAAAATTAAAGTATGAAAAGGATAGAGAATTAATACCATACTTTACTTTTCCTTTCCCTGTATATCCAACTTTACAACGGCTACAATTTTCATCATTTCAAACACACAGTCAGAGCATGTGTGAATATCAGTTTTGGTTACAAGTAGATTTCTAACAGAGCACAAAGTCAAACCGAGAACAATCAATGGAAGGTTTCATTCTCCTCCGAGCTTGAATATTTTGTCCATTTCAGACAGTGCTCTTTAGCATGCTACGTACTGAGCAACATACAGTATTGAATAGCAAAGTGTGCATGGCTGTAAATGTGAGCATACACTTGATATTATGATTTATTTTATATATTTTATTTATTCACCTCACATCTGGATCCCAGCCCTTCCCTCCCCCCATCACATAATGACTCCCCTCTCCCATTTCCTCTGAGAATGAGAAGGATTCCCCTGGGTAACAACCCACCCTGGCAAAACAAGTCACTGCAGGATTAGGCACAACCTCTTCCATTGAGACCAAAGAAGACAGCCTAGTTAGGTGGTGTAAGATCCATAGGCAGGCAACAGAGTCAGGAACAGCCACTACCCCCGCCCCACCCTGCCCCACTGCACTTGTTAGGATGAATCTCATGAAGATTAAACTGCATATCTACTACATATGTACAAGGGTTGGGGTAGGGTGGGTGTCAATCCAACCCATGTAAGCTCTTTGGTTTTTGGTTCAGTCTCTGGAAACCCCTAAGACCCCAATGGAGTCTCTGCCCTCCAGGTCCCACAATCCTTCCTTCCAGCTCTTCCACAAGACTCCCCAAGCTTATATTATGATTTTTGGTGAATTATAAAAAGTTTAATTTTTAAGCTTCAAATTCAGTTTCTATGGGATTGACTATTTGAACACTGTGTGCTATTCAGATTACATATATTTTTCTTTTTGAGGCAGGGTACCACTAAATATCCCAGGATGATTACACACTCTGAGCAGTTTTTCTTTTGTGCTGAGCTCACAGGTGTGAGCCACCTGCCCAGGCTGATTTGTTTGTTTGTTTGTTTTCTAGCAAATATATTATTTCCATAGTCTGTTGAGATACATATAAAAAGATTATAAAACAAAATTAAATACACAGCTTTATTTGTTTAATTTGCTTTATTTGCTTAAGATTGTCTATAGACAAAAGCAACCCTCAGAACTCTACTAATATAATGCAAAATTTTTACCTTGCCTTTCTGTGGAAAGAGAAGCTTCTTCCTGTCATTTTGCTCTAAACAGGAAGTCTTAATCACAGTTGCTCCTGACTGGGATTGAGTATATAAGCACCATGGCCATGAAATATTTCGCAACTTGCAAATTTATGTAATAAAATATTAAGACAATAATATAATTAGTACCAATATTCTGAATTGCTTTGCATTGTTTTATACTGATATATTAACAAACTAGACCAATTTTAAACAAAAAAAATGTTTGTACAAAAACTATATACTAAACAGGGAATATATGTTGGCTTTATAGTGCTATTTCTAGATAGGTATTCCTAAAATATACCTAGTTTATAATGTTATTAAAAGGTATTCTCTTAAAACTTCTTTCTTATTTATAACCTTAAATACTCCGAAGCCCTTCTATGAAGAAAATTATTCCAGTTCTGCCTAGCGAAAGACTTTCTGAGTTTTAAATTGTGCCACTATAATTCTGTTTCAGAGATTCCGAGGTGTGTGAATTTATATGAGAAGCCAGCACAGTCAGGAGGATGAAGTACTTACAGCAGTAATCCCACCAGAATTAGAAGTGATACAAGGCTGCGAGACTCACTTCTCAGGTGACAGAACTGAGATACTTCATTATTATACTGGGACCTAATATGTCTGCATATTTTTCACTTATGGAAAATGAAAATGTATTAACTGGCTCTAGCAGCCTTATCTCTAAAATATCTGGCAAGAGTTCTTAGCTAATATATATGCTGTAAAAATAATTACAAAATATATGATGTACACACTGCAAAAATAATTGCAAATTATACGATACATATACATGTATATGTATGTATGTGTGTGTGTGTGTGTGTGTGTATGTGTGTGTGTGTGTGTGTGTGTGTGTGTGTGTGTGTGTGTATTGTTTTCCTATTCATTATTATATTTCAGGCCTTGTCTTATGAGATAAATAATAATAAAACACACAAATCAAGATTAAGAAAATTTTATATACTGCTTAGAAGTAGCACAACTAGAAAAACAACATAAAATACATTAGGTCAGTTAAATTTATTGAAAAAGATATACATGTTATACCTAAGTATTTCAGTATCTTAAATTTACTATAATAAAAAAAATTACCATTTAAAATGAAATTACAGCCGGGTGTGGTGGCGCACGCCTTTAATCCCAGCACTAGGGAGGCAGAGGCAGGTGGATTTCTGATTTCGAGACCAGCCTGGTCTACAGAGTGAGTTCCAGGACAGCCAGAGCTATATAGAGAAACCCTGTCTCAAAAAAAGCCAATAATAGTAATAATAATAATAATAATAATAATAATAATAATAGTATTAAAATGAAATTACAAACTAAATTAAGCATACCTTATTACTTTGAATTCTATCTTTATACACTGCTATAAATTTTCTTCCCTACTTTTGCTTTCTTTTACCAATGTTTTCAAATTTTCAAGTATTCTTTTTATTCTCAATATAACTGAGTCTCCCAGACTTCATAAGGAATCCAATGCATAAAAAACTCTTATGACCAATATTGTGTCTGAATGGTTATTTCAGACGATACACGTCAGCAGCACTCAAATCCACACTTGCTTTCAGTTAAGAGAAACTGTCTCTCTCTAATGGATGTGTTGAGAAAATGAACATCTGCCTTGGCTGTTGCTGAGACTTTGCAAACATTTAAGAAATGAAAGTCCTAGAAAAAGTGAGAGCTGCAGACAGTCTAGTGATATGGATAGATGCAGATAAACTGGTCTTTGGCAGCTCTGTTTGAAATTCTACCTTGATATATTTGAAGTTTCCACCCACTATATTCTAATAATATAATACTTCCCAGAAGATGCCTTGCCTTGTGAGTCTCTCACTGGCAGTCAGAAATTGTCAGTTAATAATCTTGCATCTTCATTGTGCTCATTCATCTACTTACACCAATTAATTTTGAAAGTAATGGCAAATGGCTTACATGGCATATATCGCGAATTGATGGATAACTTCCTAGGTTAAAAGGGGAAATACATGATATCTGATCAGCTTGCTAGTCACAGCTGCGGACTTGTATTAGCAAAATATGTAAGATACTAATGCCTTCTGCATCAGCTCAACTCTTACAAATATAAATATTAATGAATTAGAAGCAGTTGCACTGCAGAAATATTATAATGAAGAAAAGTCAAGATTTAAAAAATAATAAGGCTTTATGTAAATGAGATTAGCTATATGACTTAGAGAAAAAGCTGTTCAGTATTTGGCTTTGGTCACAACTGAAAATTCTGGTAAGACACATAGAGAGTTGTCTTGACAGCAGCTTTAAGCATTAGACATCTATATACAAGGTCATCCATAATGGTAACAAATGATACTGAAGCAGGGATGTAAAACCTATCTTCTTCTGGAGTAATACATTTATACCTTCACAGTGGGGGTTAATTTGTCACCATAATTAACAGATAATGGAAGCATGGACAGATAAATGGCCAAAAGCAAAGCAGATTTGATCAGTTTTATGACACAAAAAGCAAACACAAGTAACATTTATGCAAGTTAAAAATATTGTTGGCAGAGAGCATTTAAATGGGAATGTCGATCCTAAAGCAATAAAGACAGAACAGAAATTATAGGGTGTTATTGCTGCCTAATAACACACACACACACACACACACACACACACACACACACACACACCCCAGGATTTGAAATAAGACTGTTTATGAAACAGCTAAAGGCTCGGGGTGGGAAGGCTGTATGCTATTAACTCTTATTAGTTGTCTTTCTTTTAAGTCCTTAAAAATCTAAAAAGTTTAAGATGCAAGTTAAAACTATATATAAACTTATGTAAACCCTCATACACACTGCATGAAAATACATTTGAGCTTTCTAATGTAACTTACTGGGCAAATAAGAGATTCAATTTTCTTGCTATTAGACAAAGCATGACTATTGGATCCTAACACTTAAACTCCATTAGGTGCAGCTAAATGGATTTCACTTTCATATCGCATTAACACTGGATTACAATCACCACTTTCTGAATTGCTTGGTATTTCTTTCCTCTATAATGAGAATATTAATAGTGAATATCTTCATGCAATCAAATATATGCATTGCTTCATTTGATTCAGTAATATTGAATGCAACGTTAGAGATTTCCCTAATTGATTTCACAAAGAGTATCAAATAGGACCGTGTTGTAGGAAACTGCTTTGGGAGCATATCGCCAGGAAGAAAGATAGGACAAAGGTAAGCAAACACAAACCAGGACAAGGAGCAGTTGTTTCAGATGTGCCAAGACTCCTTCCCTTGTGAATATGATGGGTCACTAATAAACACAGGCAACATACACATCACATGTCACACACCATCAAATAACACATAGTGCCACAAGTCACCATATGTAACCTATACCACATATCACTACATATCACACATCGCACATCACATGTTACTACATATTATATATCACTATATATCACTCATCAATACATATCACATATATTTCAGCGCACCACATATTATTTAACACCATGTATCACATGGAATATCATATCACATCTCATCTTGTACCATATGGCTTCACTTATCATATACAACTACTTGTTACACATCAATACATATGAGACACCAACACATATCATGCATCATGCTAAATCTCTTCCTTTCACTAGCACCATAGAGCATCATAAGTCATATACCACCACATACTACCTTTATTTCATATCATCACAAGTCATATAACATATAGCATCACAAATCATATATCACCACACATTACATATTTTATGAGCCTGCTTCATATAGTCACATATTACAATATATATCACATGCCACTTGTTCTTCAAAGACATTATATCTGGCATATTCTTATGTTCTCTGGAAAATCAGCACCAAATTTTCCCTTTCATTGATTGAATATTTTATCATAAATGGTGTGAATTAATGTTTATGATTATGTATATTTGTTATCATGACTTTAATCATCATTAGCCATTATGAGGATAAAAGTCTTTCATTTAATTAATATATAAAACTAAATTTAACTTTGAGTATTGTTTAACTAAAAATATGTAAACTATAGTTGCATGATTGTAACCTTTAAATATTCTTGAGCATAAACAAATATTTGGGAAAATGTGTGCCTATATCATCACTTTCTACCTTGACAAATTTTCACAAAATGAATGTGTCCATGAAATCCAGAATACAGGTCAAGGAAGGCAACAAAACCAATAGTTAGCAAATCTCTTTACTTCTCACTATGCAATATCATGTCACACAGAAAACTTCAATAATGTAAAGTTTTAGTATAAGACAATTTATTGACATTTGTAAAATAGTGATTTGCACTCCTTGTGAAATCCAAGCCAGCTTTAAAATAAGTTTATAGTAAGAACTGAGTTGGTGGTGAGGGGCCTCAGCAATTACAAGTGCCTTCTCCTCTTCCAGAGAACCTAGGCAGACTTTCTACTAACCATATCTGCAGCTGACAACCACTAGGGAATCCAACACTCCCTTTCTGTCTCTGTAGACTTCTATCCAAAAGCACACATACACCAATAGACACATGTTTACACAGAAAATGAGTAAACAAGCAAAAATACAAACTGATCCCATTTTAGTCTACAACCTTGCTACTCTGAAATAATTAATCCAGGAACAGTGTACATATAGACACAATGCTACCTTCTCAGCTTGTTGACCCAAGGCCTAAAACACAACACCAAAATAAAACTTAAATGACACAGGTCAGACACTCAAGGCAGTAGACAGTAGTGATCTGTTTTAAAATGATTATTTTGAACCACTTTAATTTCTACCCACCTATACTCTGCCACTTCCATCATATGCTGGAATGTCTGGGAAGCTCTCTCCCCTTTGAAGTGCTCAGATGAGACCCCACCACCTGGAACCTTAAATGACAACTTACTGTTTGGAAGGCTCAGGACATTTTGGTTCTTCTAGCATATTCACTTCTTTTGCTGGATCCACTGGGCTAAGAAGGACGGCTGCACAGGACATTACAGAGTGGCAGGAGTCTTCCCGGCAAACTGCAGTTTGAAAACAATGAATTGTAAACGTTAAAAATCCCTTAGTGCCTGTTCTTGTGTTCCTCATTTCACATTTATATTTTCAGTCAGGTTCAGGAAGAATTTCAACATAAACATTAATATTAGATTATCCTTAGTTTTCTTTTACAATCTATTTTCCCCTAGCTAGCTGGACAACCCTGGGCAGTTTTACTTAGCTTCATAGCCACCTTGAGGAAAACAAAAATGTATGCTAATATTTAGCAGCTGAAAAAGAAGTTATTTGCCAAATAGTAAGAGTTGTATGCTATGGCACATGTAGTTCATGAGTCTCCAGAGGAAAGTCCAGATGCTTCATCAGGCCAAGATCAAAGCACTCATGCATTACCATGTGCCTACACTCCTGTGTTCTCCTTCTTGCACTGCTATAGCTCCCAAAGCTCAGCCGCTCTTATCATAATATTACCACGAGGCAACTTGCATGTCTGACTTTTTTTTTTTTTTTTTCGAGACAGGGTTTCTCTATATAGCCCTGGCTGTTCTGGAACTCACTTTGTAGACCAGGCTGGCCTCGAACTCAGAAATCCACCTGTTCTATAGTGGGGTCATAAGTGTTGTCATCATTCCTAAAAGGATGGCTTCCTTTGTTCCATGTGCATTTGTAAGAACCATCCACAAAATGTACTGTTAGTTTGGTTTTCCTTTGGATAAATAAAATAGTTTTTTATCATTCAATTATAATAGACATGTTATTTCATTTGGAGGTATTTCTATTAGGTCTAAATATCCTTGTACTTTTTTTATGTCTTGTAGTTTCACATAGAGATTTGGTCTAGAAAAGTATCTAGAAGGTGTAAATGTCCTTAGGATATGCCTAAGGACATATAAAGTATCTAGGAGGTGTAACTGTCCTTAGGATATGCCTAAGGATATGATTGAATTCTGCATACTAGATACCAATGAACAGTTTTCTTTTCTTTAACATTCCCCCAAACAAATGTTTCAATTGCTCGACATCAATAAAACATATGATTTTACAAGTTTGCCCATTGATTTTCATAGTATATTAATAATAAATCACTGCAAAACAAATTCACACAAACTTTGTTTAAAACAATACTGTTTTCTCAAAATGCTGTAGGTTATAAATCTAGGTGCACTCAACACACTTCTCCTTTTCGGGTCTCAAATAGCAAATGTTAATGTGTTAGCTTGACTGCACTCCCATCAAAAAGTTTCTGGGAGCCAAACATTGTGGAGCAGGGAACAGCCTCGGGTAGAAAGCATTGTAGTTACTATCTGCTATACTTCATCCTGAAATGCATCCAATAACCAGTTTTTCTATTTTTTTTTAAAATAACTCTGTGTGAAAATAATCCACTGACAAATTAATCTGGGCTTATGTTGACATTGCTTGCTAAGTTGACAAGATCAAGAACAGCAACCCGGGAGGAGGCAAGCCTCTGCTCATGCCTGTTAGGAATCAGGTTAATTGAGGTGGAAAGATACACACTGGGTATGGGCAACACCATTCCACGGCTGGTGTTCTGGACTTCAGGAAAGGAGACAATTAGCTGAACATAGGAGTTCATCCAGTTCTTTCTGCTTCCTAGTTGTGGATACAGCATAATGTCAGGCTCCTGCTTATATGACTGCCCTTGCCATGGTAGACTGCACCAAGATCTTTAGAGCTAAATAAACTTTTTCATCCCAAAGCTGACATTTTCAGGGTATTTTCTCACAATAACCAGACAAGCTTGTGATAGAAATTTGCTTCCATCCTGTGAGAGGAAATCAAGGCTCCAGTTTCTAAGAATGGTCATATGTCATTTTAAAATTCTATCTCATACAGAATTCACGTAAGAATACAATAACATTGCATGTTTAACCTATGTATTCCTCATAACTAAGTTCAATCTATATGTATATAATCTTTATTTTATGTGTTTCTAATTTATACAAATCACTTTTAATCTCTTTAGTTAAGCAACAGGAATCACCCCAGAAATGTTGCTCAAAATATTGCTAGCATGATGTATCATCTTAAATTGTATAAAGAATAACTTTCCCTACTTCTCTCTCTCCAGTCTACACTCTGCTGTTTAAAAGACAAATTCAGACCACAATCAGCACATGTGTGGACATTTTCAGAGTCTGAGCATTAGTCATCATTAGGTAGCTAATATTGAGCACAAGCCAGTGATAAACCTGTGCAGTATTTTCCAAATGCAGATTATCTAAAGAGAAATTTTCCAGGAAAAAAAATAATGTATGGGAAAGAAACAAATACTGAAAGAACTGGAAAGGATGTTTGAATTGAACATAAATGCTGTTACTCATTGATATGAATACTCATTTCAAGAACGAAATCATGAAAGAACAAAGTGGCCTCTTATTCAATGTAGAAAGAAGCAAATGAGAAAGAGAATACAGGAGAGTGAACAGGATGCCACAGATAGAATATAGGGATGCAGGTGAGCCAAGGGCATGATCCCAAAAGGTACTGCTCAGGAACCAATAGCAGTGTTCTTCACTACTACCTTACAATACACTATGAATGATCTTAGGACTAGTCTTAAGTATAAGAACATGGCCAGGAAAAGTTGATGTGATGGCCTTAGTTAAAATGGAGATCAGCATCTTGTACTGACCATGATGTAAGTTCCTCTTTGTAGGAATTGGATTTGTCTACTAATCTTTATTATTTTGAATTTTACACAAGTGTAGGTAAAATTTTTTTCAGAATAATATAAATATCAGTGAATAGAACAAGAATTTTTATTAAAATATTTTTTAACAATAGATTAAATGACAGATTAAAACTGATATTCATAAAAATTCCCAGTGTTAATGGGGTATAATAGTATGACTTTTATAAAAAATTAATAAACTTTTCTCTACTTAAAGAAGTTTACAAAAAAATATGGATGTTAGTGATATCCAGAAATCTACATTTAAAAATAATACTTGTCTGGTATTTCTGATAAAACATCATACAAATTCTTTCTTAAAATAAAGAAAAATTTAAATGCCCTCAAGACAAATCGTTGATATGTTGCTGGACTCTGAAAGAAAATTAAACTATAAAATATTTAAAGAAAACATAATAATCACAGTTACTAATAAATTTGTCTCTATGCTAATAATCAATTAATAAAGATAGTAATACACTTTAAAATTTGTTGCAAATATAAAAACATGTTTTACAAGTAAGAGTGCATGTTTTTATCTTTTAGAATAAATTGATTAAAAGTTAACTAAATTTGGGAAATATTATAGTTGCAGAATATATTGATCATTGTTTTTCTCAACCCTCAACAGAGAAGTGTTTTTTTGTTTTTTTGTTTTTTTGTTTTTCCTGTAGCAAATGGTAGTTAATACAGAGACTCACAACTAGACAGAAAATGAGAGACCTAGGGCACTCAGTCAAAATCATGATATCTGTGTCACATCCCTTCTCTCAAAGCTCAGAGATCTATGAGTAAGGGGAGGTAGGAAGTCTGTAAAAGCTAACACACACACACACACACACACACACACACACACACACACACACACACGCACGCACGCACACGCACACGCACACACACACACACACTCTAAGTTATAGGCCACAAAAATAGGCTTTAAGTGATCATATGGTTAAAATCAGCAGCAAGAGAAGGTTGTTGGCACTAGGAGGGAACAGTTTTGAAGAACGTAGATATTTTGAACATGCCCTCACCCACAGAGGCTCCCATCATCCTAAGACTCAGAGCATCTGATATTGGTTCTCCTCTGGTGTGCCCATCATGATGCTCTGAGCAGTATCGTTCCTTTCCTGCCACTGGAAACATCTGCTATATGCTCTTCCACTTTGCACTTGGTTCTTTGTCAGGGAAAGCATCATTGATGAAGTATTCCAAATCACATTGTGCTTCATCTAGAGACCATGGCCAGTACAGAGCTAATGTCTCCCCTTTAAACTGATGTAAAAATTAGTGTACTGTTGCACAGAGAACATGGAGCAAGCAGGAGCCTCATACATTAACCGATGGCAAAGGATGATCGATATTAACTTAGAAAAATGTAAACTGTAAAGTCAACCTATGACTGGTGCTAATGTTTTATCTGCCACTACTCCTCTGTACTCAAAGCACAGTGGTTATAATTGGAAGCCCTGAAATTTTTCTTCCAGGTCAATTGAGTAATATGTACATATCGTCAGATATTCTTATTTATAGACACAAATTCAAGTAACCAAGGATGGCCTCAAACTCCCTATAGCATTGAAAATGACCTCAAACTCCTGATAATCCCCTTGATCCTCTAAGTATAAGTGTTACATTTTCCAGCACCATGCTCATTTCTTTAAATAATTCTCTAAAGCTTTGTTTCTTTTGATGAAATTTCTAGATGCAGAAACATAGGTTCTCATAGTTTAAATCCTATCCATGACCTCATGTCGATTATTGACCTCATGGACACTGTTTGTTTGACTCGGTAGACAATCTACATACAGAAAGCATAATCACCAAAATTAACATTTACAAGTTAGAATAGTTTTTCCAAAAGCTGTCTCATTCAGTCTTGCAACAACTCAGGCACAAAAACAAACAAATAAACCAACAAACCAGAAACATTTGTTGAATGAATAAGAAAATGAAGTGGAACATGTAGGGAAAAAAAAAAGATGGTGGCTCAACACAGGAAAGTGATTTTTAAAAGGCAATGAGATGGTAGAAAATGTCTTCTACTTTTGAGAAGTTAAAAAGCAATTCAATATAGCTTGGCCTAGATAAGACAGGAGAAAGGTACAGAGGAGCAGTCTGGAGGTATAAGCATTGTCTGCACTGTAAAATGGTATCAATGACTCTACATTAGAATTTGATCCTGAAGTTAATAGGGATTGAGATCAATTATTAAATGAAGATGCAACAAGATTGGCCTTTTATGTTCTATAGCCAGCATGGGTAATCCATACTGACAGGGGCATGATGGGCTGACAGCTCAAGGCAACACTTCTGCAATTAAAGCATGAGAGACAGTGAGAGGTGCAAGCACTGGAGGGGAGAGAGCATTGCAAAGGGAGAACAAGACTTGAGTGGGAATTATAGGGATTAACATGTCTACTCCAGGTTCACAGGCACAGAGCACATTTGCTTGTTTAATTTTTTTTCTTTTATTAGGACAAAGTACAATCCTCAATATGTAACAAAAAATAAAAAAAAAAAAAGACACAGCTAGTGCAGGTAGATGAGAAGAATCAGAAGAAGTCCTGATAGAAGACCTTCAAATGGGTTGGGAAGATTTTAAAATTTTTTAATCATTTTACAAATACCTCATTTAATAATATTATAGATTTGATGATTTTCAAAGTATGTGAATAAATTATTCTGAAATGGTTAATACCTTGAAGTAATAACTGAATAGAAAAAATACAGAAATATGCATGGAAATAATTACTGCCAGGATACTAGGATACAACTATAATATATAAAACAAAACATTGAAATATAGCCAGGTTTATTTCACAGGGATTGCATTGGTGTCTTACAATAGGGTCCCACATTGGAGTCCAGCAGTAGTTTTTCATTTTGTAAAACAATCTTTGGCAGTTATTATATTATACCTCTTTTTAAACATAATTTTCATAATTAAAAATATACTAAAATAAAATTATAACCTCTTGAGAAATGGAGAAAATCAGTAAGTAAATAGATTTCTTTGTATGGTTATATACTTTACTACTATGACTCATGTACTTTATTACAATTAAGGAAGGCTAAATAATCCTGTACCTGCAAATGTAACCTTCACAAGGTTAATTGTTTTTAAATATTGACATGAAGCAAGCATTATAAAAGGTGCTGTTGCACATGCCTATAACCCCACACTCCACAGGCTGAGGCAGAAGGCCCGTGAGTTGGAAGTCACTCCAGGCGAAATGGATATATGGATAGTTACACGGGTGCATAGTGAGTCACCCCCCCTCTCTCTCCCCCCCCCTCTCTCTCTCTCTCTCTCTCTCTCTTTCTCTCTCTCTCTCTCTCTCTCTCTCTCTCTCTCTCTCTCTCTCACACACACACACACACACACCTTGTATAAGTAACTTATGGAAAATACTTGTTTTCTAGTAACATAGGGAAACTGATATCTAACAGCCTTTATAGATTGAACTGTGCTGACCCAAGTAATTCATGTGTGAAAGTCTTAAGCATAACAAATCAGGAATAAGACTATTTGTGTATATAAGGTCTTTAGGGAGTAATTAACTTCACAGGGGTCACTATAGACAGCACAGAAACAATCTGTCTGGTATGCTCAAACTGAATTTAAGGAGCTGGTTTAGGTATTCTGCAGTTTTTCATGGAAACCTGTGATGGTAACATTAACAATACACAGATCTACACAGCATACTATATTTGACATGAGTTACATAAAAGATGTTAGAAAGATATTAGGATCTGTAACCTGTCACTTTTGAGGGACACAGTGGTCACATGTAAACACATGTTTAACCTTTCAGTACATTAGTAGTTTTGATTTTCTCTGAGATTCCACCTCACACCAGTCAGAATGGCTAAGATCAAAAATTATGGTAACAGCAGATGCTGGCGTGGATGTGGAGAAAGAGGAACACTACTCCATTGTTGGTGGGATTGCAAGTTTGTACAACCACTCTGGAAATCAGTCTGACAGTTCGTCAGAAAATTGGACATAGTACTACCAGAGGATCCTGCAATACCTCTCCTGGGCATATATCCAGAAGATGTTCCAACTGGTAATAAGGACACATGCTCTACTATGTTCATAGCAGCCTTATTTATAATAGCCAGAAGCTGGAAAGAACCCAGATGTCCCTCAACAAAGGAATGAATAAAGAAAATGTGGTACATTTACACAATGGAGTACTACACAGCTATTAAAAACAATGAATTTATGAAATTCCTAGGCAAATGGATGGATCTGGAGGGTATCATCCTGAGTGAGGTAACCCAATCACAAAAGAACTCACATAACATGTACTCACTGATAAGTGGATATTAGCCCAGAAACCTAGATTACCAAAGATATAATTTGCTAAACACATGAAACTCAAGAAGAATGAGGACCAAAATGTGGACACTTCGCCCCTTCTTAGAATTAGGAACAAAGCACACATTGAAGGAGTTACAGAGATCAAGTGTGAAGCTGAGACAAAAGGATGGACCAACCAGTGCCTGCTGCAGCCAGGGATCCATCTCATAATCAGCCACCAAATGCAGAAACTATTGCATAAACCAACAAGATATTGCTGAAAGGCCCCTGATATAGCTGTCTCATGTGAGGTTATGCCAATGCCTGGCAAACACAGAAGTGGATGCTCACAGTCAGTTATTAGATAGAACACAGGGTTCCCAAGGGAGGAGCTAGAGAAGGTACCCAAGGAGTTGAAGGGGTCTACAACCCTATAGGTAGAAGAACAATATGAACTAAACAGTACCCCCCAGAACTCGTGTCTCTAGCTGCATATGTAGCAGAATATGGCCTAGTTGGCCATCATTGGGAAGAAAGGCCCCTTGGTCATGCAAACTGTATATGCCCTGGTACAGGGGAATGCCATGGCCAAGATGTGGGAGTGGGTGGGTAGGGGAGCAGAGCAGGGGATAGGGAATGGTATAGGGGACTTTTGGGATAGCATTTGAAATGTAAATAAAGAAAATATCTAATAAAAATTGGGAAAAAAAGATAAGAACACAAATATGCATCCCTTCCTCTTTATTTGTGATCCCTATCTTGAGTGGTAAGATCTCTGTTTCTTCCCTTTGAACCAGTGTGGACCTCTATGAGCTCCTTCACTGAAAAATATTGTAGCAGTTGGTGATGTGTAACTTTAAACTACAGGTCATCCTTCAACAGAGGAATGAATACAGAACATGTGGTACATTTTAACAATGGAGTACTACTTAGCTATTAAAAAATGAATTTTTGAAATTCTTGGGCAAATGGATGAATCTGGAGGAAATCATTCTTAGTGAGTTAACCCAATCACAAAAGAAGTCACTTGATATGTACTAACTGATATTTGGATATTAGTCCAGAAACTTAGAATACTCAAGATACAACTTGTAAAACACAAGAAAATCAAGAAGAATGAAACCAAAGTATGCATACTTCATTCCTTCTTAGAATAGAGAACAAAACACCCATGAAAGGAGTTACAGAGATAAAGATTGGAGCTAATACAAAAGGATGGACCATTCAGAGATTACCCCACCTGGGGATCCATCCCATAATCAGACACTATTGCATATGCCAGCAAGATTTTGATGAAAGGACCCTGATATAACTATCTTGAGTGAGGCTATGCCAGTGCCTGGCAAACACAGACGGGGATGCTCACATTCATCTATAGGATGGAACACAGGACCCCCAATGGAGGAGATAGAGAAATTACCCAAGAAGCTAGAGAAATTACCCAAGGTGTTGAAGGAGTCTACAACCCTTTGGTTGGAACAACAATATGAACTAAACAGTACCCCAGAGCTCATGTCTCTAGATGGCTATGTAGCAAAAGATGGCCTAGTCAGCCACCACTGGGAAGAGAGGCCCCTTGGTCTTACAAACTTTATATGCCCCAGTACAGGGGAATGCCAGGGCCAGGAAGTGGGAGTGGGCGGGTTGGGATTCAGGGCAGGGGGAAAATATAGGGAACTTTTGGGATAGCATTTGAAATGTAAATAAAGAAAATATCTAATAAAAAAAATATGTAACAGTGAACAAAATGGTCTTGCCACTTCTAGGTATTTTTGGTACTTGATCTTTTACATTTTTATTTATGTGCTATGTGCTTGCTTGGATGAGTTTTGTGCACATGCATGTAGGTGCCTATGGAGGCCAGAGGTCAGATCCCTAGAACTGGAGTTACAAGTGAATGTGTATACCTTGAGGTGGGTGCAGAGATCCAAACCCTAGTCTACTGAAAGAGCAGCAAGTGCAATTAACCACTGAGCCATCCATCTCTCCATGTCTGGTATTTGATTTTCTAGAGTTACAAAAATAGTATTTGTACTACCAATTTATGATTTTTTAAAGAACAAATATTTTATCAAATCCCTTCTTTTATTAAAAAAAGATCTAAAGAAATATCTCTTTATTTGGTCTCTACGTTTGTACCATGTTAGATATATAACCAACTAATGACTAGTCCTGGAGTTATTTAAACATACCACATGGATCTCTTTGGCAAATACTTGACTGGGATGTGCAAAGTCCAAGTTCAATCTTCAGTATTGTCATTAGGCAAGGAAAAGTATCCACATAAAATTACAGTGAATCCTTATCTAAGCATTAAACCTGTTGTTAAAAAACAAACTATAGGAGCTAGAGATCTGGCTCAGTAGTTAAGAGCATTTATTGTTCTTAGGGATGGCCCACAACTGCCTGTAATTCCCGATTCAGACGATTTGCTGCACTTTTGGACTTTTGTGGACTTCAGCATGCTTGTGGTATAAAAACATACACTCAGGCATATGAAAGCATACATAAAATAAAATCTTTTAAAACACTGCACTGTACAATTCTATTCATATTCTTTTTTAAAATGTAGATCATAATTCTTCAAACATAGTATAGCCAGTATTATCATTGTATGAGTCAATCAACCTCCTGTTCTCTACCCCTGTTCTTCCTGTTCTTGGAACATTTCTTGTCCTTCTTTTGCATTGGGCAGAATAAGCATCAAATGAATTACAAATATTTCTTGAAGAAATTACTTTGGATAGATCAAGAATAGTTTTGCAGGCAAATGGATAGAACTAGAAAATATCATCCTGAGTGAGGTAACTCAGACCCAAAAGGACATGTATGGTATGTACTCACTAACAAGTGGACATTAAAACAAAACAAAGCTGGGCGTGGTGGCACACACCTTTAGCCCCAGTACTCAGGAGGCAGAGGCAGGTGGATTTCTGAGTTCAAGGCCAGTCTCATCTACAGAGTGAGTTCAGTCAGGGATATACAGAGAAACCCTGTCTCAAAAAACAAAACAAAACAAACAAACAAAAACTGTACAGAATACCCAAGATATATTCCACAGAATTCAAAAACTTCAACAAGCTGAAGAGCCCAAGTGAGGATGCCTCAGATACACTTGGGATAAAAAAGAAAGTAATTACCCCAAGTAGGGAGGGAGGGAGGGAGCTGGGAGGGAAAGTGGGGACTTCTGGAGGGGGGCAGAGGGAAATCCTATCTGGTATTTGATGAGGGAAAAGGACTGAAGCCCTAAGGGCCAGCAGAAAGAATGTAAAAAGGCAACCTCAGGAAATAGGAGGTTGGGTGACCCCCCCGCCCCCAGAATGCATCAGAGACCTAGGAGGTGAGAGACTCCCATGAGTCAAAGGGTAAGACCTTAGATGAAATGCCCAACAGTAGGGAGAGGATCTTATAGAGCCTGCCTCCAGCAGGAAGATAGGGCATCAAGTGACTGATGGGGTTGCCACCCACAGTCACATCTCTGACCCATAATTGTTCATTTCTGAAAGAATTACAGGGATGGAAATGGAGAGGAGCCTGAGGAAAAGAAGATCCAGTGGCAGGCCCATGGTGGGATCCAGTCCAAGGGTAGGTCCCAAGTCCTGACACGATTACTGAGGCTATGGAGCACTCAGAAAAAGGGACCTATCATGACTGCCCTCCAAAAGACACAACAAGCAGCTGAAAGAGTCAGATGCAGATATTTGTACCCAACCAATGGACAGAAGCAGCTGACCCCTGTTGTTGATGTAGGGAGATCTGAAAGAAGCTGACTAGGAGGGCAACCCTGTAGGAGGACCAGCAGTCTCCATTAACCTGGACCCCTGAGATCTCTCAAACACTGGACCACCAAACAGGTAGTATACACCATTAATATGAGGTCCCCAACAGACATACAGTAGAGGACTAATGAGTGTGCATTCATTCAGAGATGTGCACCTAACCCTCAAGAGACTGGAGGCCCCAGGGAGTTTAGAGGTGAGGTGGGGGGGGCATCCATGTGGAGATAGGGTGTGGTGGGGATATGTAGCAGTCGAAGGGTGGATAGGGGGACAGGGAATGGAATATATAATGTAAAAAATAAACTACAAATAAAATTAAATTAAAAAAAAGAATCTCAGACCATGAGACATAATTGATGAGTCCTTAGTTCTGGACTTGTGACAGGTACTTAATGGGTTTCCCTCTGTAAAGAACGAGGAGACACATCATCTACATAATGTTCTTCCTCACATTTCAGAACTGAAATAAAATATTCAATTATCTTTTTATAAAAGCCACCCACTCTTCAGAGTTTTGCATATGAATAAAAAATCATAAGGAAATAAGTTCAGGTATGATCTGATGTATGAGTTACATAAAGCAGAGTTGAGCAATACTGCCCTAAGAATAGATACAAAATTGTAAGAATAGTCTTCCTTCTGTCATCTTCCATCCTACTTTATATGAAGTGACTGGTGAAAATCAAGAGGCACAATTTCATTGATAAATTGGTTGATTTATCTAGAGCATAGCTGTTAAGGCAAGGCAGAAACTTGTAGGAACAAAGTTCATGTTTCACAACCAAATGTTAAAAGGAAAAAGTAAATTTTTTCTGGAGCTAATCTAAATGCTATTGGATATTGAATGCATTATGTTATCACTTTAATAAGTAGAAGTCTATGGAAACACATTAATCAAAGTAGGTAGATTTCTACTACTCTTTGTATTGAACTGAATATTTTAAATACCCACGAATTCAGGATTCCCATAGAACCACCGTGATATCTTTGAGGGAGTGAACAAAAGACCAGAATGCCAGCAGAACTTTCAAGCTTGTGTCTTCCAGGTTTGACCCTATAGGATGTGTTACTGGCTTTTAGACTACTACCATCTCTAAATACTCAGGAAAAGTTTCTTGTACTACAACACTTACTTTTGTCAAACTCCATTAGTCTTCATGAATGGATGGATGGATGCAATATATAGATTTATAACATTGCTGTGAATAGGAAATATATACAACGAAATAAGGCATATATTATTTAATTAGCATACTAGGTTAAGCTAACTATTCTCAGACCATAAAGACCTAAAGTAACTGTTGTACCTGCAAACCTTTCTCAGACACTCAGTGGCATAGCATTTCTGAAAAGCTGTTTTCTGCCCAGAGAGAGTACCATTCCTCAAAAAAGCTCTTTCAACATAGGGTGTATGAAAAATACCCTAGGAATATTTATGACACTTCAGAATTTTACAGAACAATATTCCTAAAAAGAATGACATAATTCTACTTTGTGTGCAGGAAACAGACTATCTAGCATTCTTCATAATAGTTCCTTAAGGGGAGGGAGATCAAGTTTCTAGCATTGTAATTTTAGATTTTAGCATTACAAATATCATATTGGCCCAGAGAATGGCACTATTAGGAGATGTGACTTTGTTGGAGTAAGTATGACCTTGGGGGAGGAACTGTGTCACTGTGGGGGGGGGGGGTGGACAGTGAGATCTTCCTCCTAAGTGGGGTCCAGTTTTCACCTAGTGACCTTCAGATGAAGAGATAGAACTCTCAGCTTCTCCTATACCATGTCTGCCTGGAAACTGCCATACTCCTGCCATAATAATTGACTGAACCTCCGAACCTGTAAGCCAGCCCCAATTAAATGTTTTCCTTTATAAGAGTTGCATTGGTCATGGTGTCTCTTCACAGCAAAGGAAACCCTAACTACGACAAGAATTTTCAAATATCTTCTGAAGAAATAAGAGCTTTAATAGTCAAACTCCCTTCTATCATATATATGCATATGCATATATACATGTATATAATATATACATACATATATTACTTAAATATTTTAAAGGAATAGAATACCAGATATTATAAATATATTCAGTAATACTGTTCCAATTTGCTATCACAAAGGAAGGCTTTACAGTGAAAGTAATCTTATGACTTCCATATTTGTATTGTAGGTACAAACAGTAGCAAATAGAAGCCAGGACCTGTGTATGTATTCAATTC
Organism: Mus minutoides; assembly: GCA_902729485.2. NCBI lineage: Eukaryota > Metazoa > Chordata > Mammalia > Rodentia > Muridae > Mus > Mus minutoides. The sequence goes on from LR749887.1 coordinate 1,137,351, forward strand.
AATAATAGATGACACAAATCTAAGGAATTAGGAAGGCTTGGAAATTTTAATAAGTTGGCAACACTGAAGTAGGTCTGAAAAATTACCAGCATTGCAAGCAGTTCTAGAGGTTACACAGCTCAGTGTTTGCATGCAGCATCACGACAGCATCACCCTTCTTAACTACTTTTGTTTTAAAAGAATAAAGAGTGCAAGTGGATGGATCTGGAGGCCATCATCCTGAGTGAAGTAACCCATTCACAAAAGAACTCACATAACATGTACTCACTGATATGTGGATATTAGCCCAGAAACCTAGACTACCCAAGATACAATTTACTAAACACATGATACTCAAGAAGAAGGAAGAGCAAAATATGGACACGTCACCCCCTCCTAGAATTAAGAACAAAGCACACATTGAAAGAGTTAAAGGGAGCATTTGTGCACCTCAATCTAAAGGATGGACCCAACGACTGCGGCTGCCAGGGATCCATCCCACAATCAGTCACCAAACATAGACACTATATCATATGCCAGCAAGATGGTGCTGAAAGGGCCCAGATATAGCGGTCTCGGGGGAAAATATATCAATGCCTGGCAAACATGGAGGTGGAAGCTCACGGTCAGCTTTTAGATGGAACACAGGGTTCCCAAGGAAGAAGGAGCTAGAGAAAGTACCCAAGGAGCTGAAGGGGTCTTCAACCCTATAGGTGGAAGAATAACCATGAACTAACTAGTACCCCCTGGGCTCACGTCTCTAGCTGCATATATAGAAGAGGATGGCCTAGTTGGCCATCAGTGGGAAGAGAGGCCCCTTGGTTATGCAGACTTTATATGGCCCAATACAGGGGAATGCCGGGGCCAAGGGTTGGGAGCGGGTGGGTAGGGTAACAGGGCAGGAGGGGGGAGGATATAGGGAACTTTCTGGATAACACTTGAAATGTAAATGAAAAAAATATCTAATAAAAGTTGAAAAAAAAGAATAAAGAGTGGCAGCAAGATATTATTAATATGGTAAAAATGAATATTATGTACACAGTGCTAATTATGTTAAGACTGATCCTTGTTTCTGCCTTTAATTACCAATGCAAGACCATTTCAGTTTGTCTGAAAAATTTAAATACAAGGCATATAGATGTAAGAAGTGTTTCTCAGAATAATCTTCACCTTCATTTCTCCCAGGCCTACCTAATTATTAGTTTCTACAGTCTTTGTAGAAATCAAATAACAACACAAATCACATTAACAACAGAAATTCTTAAAATACAATACAAAGCTTAATCTTCTTAAAAAGTATATATATATATATATATATATATATATATATATATATATATATATTCTTTTGTTTGTACAAAATAATGCATGTGGATGTGTATAATATGCTGTTCCAATAATCTTCAACTTTTCCTATAATTTAAACTTCAGGAAAGCAGGTGCTAAAACACTCTTGCATATAATGGTGTTTGAACAGACTAGACTTTGCTTAATAAATTATTCCTACACCTTTATTAATGCCACAGAAATCATAATTTTATACTTTATAATATAAACTAGTTAAATAAACACATAATATGCAATAGCCAAAACAATGCCACATGTTTATTCGTGGGATAATGTGAAAGGGTCCATACATACTCAGCACTAAGAAGGTCTTTCCACGTATTTACAAACCATGATGATAGGGGTTCCATATACAAAGAAGGCTAACATAAGTTATTATAGAATATGTTTTCAATAATTTGTAACATAACTCACTAGTATATGAAAATCCATGGCATCTGTCAATGAGCCATTATCTATGAGAAACATACCAGGCTGAGTCAGGAAATTCGATTCATTTTTATAAATACACCTGATTTGAAAAGCAGATTCAAGGTTTTCTTTGTTTATGTATTGAAGACCAATAAATGCAATATTTCTGAGTTGCATCCATCTGTAAGCTTTCCTTATGGCTCTGCTCTAGGATGGAAAATTATCAGTGGTATTTAAAATGTGCTTGCATGAGAATGTCGACACCAATGCTAAACTAAGCACAACTGAATGCTAATGTAAGCTATGCACAGTTTCAGCAGAAGAGGTATAGCAAAAGTTCATGAATGCCTTCATTTTATTCAGAATTCTGTCTGTTAAATTATCTTTAAATGTAACTCACAATAAATTCTGGAAAAAGCCTTCATCTTCTTTTGATTTAAGTCACAGCATCTAGCTTTATATAACTAACTTTGCTATCAGACATTGGGAGAAAAGCTCTCCAGATTATGAGCATTTGAATGAAATATTCTGTTATGGGCCTCAAGCTGAGTTCAGTTTTGTCAATGAGACTCGTTTTTTTACACATGCACTGAAAATATAATTAGTAACCTTCAACATTGTGGTTATTGAAATGTTTATACTTTTGTATATAACAAGTTGGAAATAGTATAATCCCTTTAAATGAGAAAAAACATTAAAATTAAATGTATTAAGATTAATGTAGTCTTCCTCGTTGGTTATTAGTGTCTATACAGCAAAATATCTGATATGTAGACTGAAAATAAAAGTCATGCACTTTAAAAGCATACAAAAACAGGAAATGCTTTTAATGTGCTCAGAAAAAAAATTATTATTGATTGAGACTTTAAATATCATTACCTGAGGCAGTCATGGTGAAAAATACTGAAAAAAAAATAAATACTGCTATAATAATGATAACCATAAATCACTACAAATAAAACAGCTAATTTACAACCATTAAATGTTCCCCAACCTTTACAAAGACTCAGATGCAACTATAAATCAAAAGATATTTTTATTGACCTAATGGTAAAATAAATTATAGTAACCTCATTGTTTCATTGACGTTTTCTCAAGAAATAAACATCACATCACATACTTCATTAATGGAAGGATTTTACACTTAGGTAATTTTGACAACATCTTCTTTAGTACATGAGAATCACAGGATCTCATTTTTAAGTTATAATATCCCTCAAGAAATGAAACATCTGATCAAATAGTCATTTTTTTTATAACTCACCTTTTATTTTTCTCAGTTAGTGTATGAATCTGGATCCTCTTTGTTCCTCTGCATGTAGATAGGTATTTGTGTAACTATGTATATACTGTGTGTTGTGTATATATGGGCATGCATGTGATATATGTGAGTATAAGCACATTTATGGGGAAGAAAGAGGTTGACTTTGGTTTATTTTATATAACTTTTTTCTTTTGAGGCATGATCTCCCACTGAACATGAAGGCATTAAATTGACTTGATTGGCAGGCCAGGCAGCTTCAAGGGCTCAGCTGTTACCTCTGCAGTAGCGGAAACATTGATGGATGAATTTTTTGTATCTTTTGAATGTTTGTTGTTGCGGTTGGGTTCTTTTGTTTTTGAGGATTTCTCACGAGTACTCTCCTACCATCATTTCCAATCTTTCACTCTCCATTCTTCCTGTGAGTTATCCACCAACCTACTCCTCTCAAGTTCATGATCACATCAGCAATTATTGACATCTCTCTATAATTATTTGCCTCCCTCTCTCACACACAGATATGTTGGGAAAGCTTGATGTTAAAGTTAAAGTCTGACATTACTGGAAGGCCAGTGGAAATGGCCAACTCCCTATATCAGGAGATTTCCTCTTCTCTACCTGGGGGACCCCAAACCCTACAACCCACCTTAAGAACATCACACAGCCCTGCACCTGAGATGCCTATAATATCTCCCCATGCTAAGGAGACATCACAGTACCTTAGCCTTCAGCCAATGATGACCTTTGCCCACCCTGGATATTCTCACCTCCTTTCCCACAGCTATAGAAACCTTGGTTCACCCCTAATAAACTGCATTCATACAATCCTACCCTGAATAAAGAAATATACATAATCTCTAAGATCATCTCAGAGAGCTGTTTCATTGAAGATCATCAGAGAAGACTCCACTTAAAGAGCTATAAGTCTAAGATTTCTGGAGACAGTCTTTGCCTTCTGCACTGTCTAGCCAGACCAGTAATATGCATAACTCTCACCAGGTCCAAGCTCTACTTCATCTCTCTAGCCCAGTATGCAGAGACATTTATACACCCTGAGAGGGAGGAAGCAGAGAGCACAGAACCAAACTGGACCCCAAAACTCATTACACTTACACACACACACACACACACACACACACACACACACACACACACACACACACACACACACACACACACACACACACACACACACGATACAAAGACAGATGGGTGGGTTAATGGATACATGGATGGATAGATAGATAGATAGATAGGCAGACAGATATATAGGTAGGTAATCAGATATATGATAAATAAAGCACACACCCTGCTGAGACTTTATGTGTGTATATGGGTTCTGGACCTCAACGTAAGTTCTTCATGTTCTGCAACAATCAATTTCCAGCCTGGGCCATCTCTTCAGTTTCATATTTTCATTTTTCTGAGATAAATTATTTTTGAACGTAACAATACATTATCAGTATTAAATGCCTGACCCCTACCTAGGGAGCTATTGGTAATTGACAGCTAGTGAACGAGGGAGAGTCAGCTTTGTTTCGGACAGTATGGTTCCTAGTAGGTTGGATAGCTCCCACAGAAGACCACACATTCAATACTATTTGGGGAGCAAAAATTGATCATGATGTTTTTGTTTTTAAGGTACAAAGGTGGGAGGGTAAATTGGAGAGAATGTGAAGGAAACGGATATATAGGCTCAAAATACAATGTATAAGAACACTAGTAAAAATAAAGAAGAGAAGTAAATATTATATATATATANCTCTCCCTCTCCCTCTCCCTCTCCCTCTTCTTCTCCCTCTTGTTCTCCCTCTCCTTCTTCCTCTCCTCTGGCTGGCAGAAGTCATGTCCTATTCTTCCTTTTGCCCAGACATTGGCTGGTCAGATTACCCTGACAAGTCATAGAATCAATAGGGAGAGATGTTTACACAAACTAGAAACAGTAAACGATTGGAAGAAGTATTCCAATGACATGACTGATTGCAACAAGATATGGGGACAGAGAAATCAGCATTTGAATAATAAAATTATCAACTTTATCCAGTGTACAAAACCATGCTTATACTGTTTCTCTATGGTGTCCTACTCTTCTCTTAGATCCACCATCAGATTTCACAGTGTTAACAGTGTATCTTAATTAACTATGAACATTCCAGAAAGGAGTGGTATTGGTTGTTGTGCTTGTGTTTGAGGGAATTTATTCAAGACTTATGAACATCAATTACACATTTAATTTCACATCAGTTACTTAGAACCTAACTACCTCATTCAATAATCCTAATTTGTTTCTGTCTCCCTAATTGTCACTAGCCAGTTCTCTCTATTCACTTAAATAACCCTCGATTTCATAAGATTGTACATTTACTTTATTGAACATTAATATTAAAACATAAATTCACTAGGTATATTCTAAAAATCATTATAACTTGTGACTAAATAAATATCAAAACTGATAATCTTTCATTCATCTATGCAAGCTGAGCATGCTATACATTAAGCCAATCCATTTAAACATTTTTTTTTAATTCATGCATAGTCTTTTTAAAAATATCAACTCCTGCAGAAGCAGGTAAAGGAGCCATCTTGGGTCCTAGATCCCTAAGAGAACAGTCTTCACAGGTCAGCTTGCTTTTGCAAAGAGTGATTCAGCAGACTGCAGAAGCAACACAGCTTCTGGGACAGACCCAGTTTCAGGCTCCAGACATCCAGGCACCTTCCCTGCCAGAGGAGAGGTGTACACCAGGGAGGGCTTTGCTTGCTGGAGCTTGTGAGGAAACCATCTTGGGTGCAAGGTCCTTCAGAGTCCAGTCTGCACATGTGAGAGTGTGGTCTGCAGAAGCAACACAGCTTCTGGGACAGGCATGAAGCATCACAGTTTCTGGGACAGACCCCATTTCAGGCTACAGACATCTGGGCACCTTCCCCACCTGAGGAAAGGTGTCCGCCCAAGAAGGTTCTGCTTGCAAAAGCAGGTGAGGGAACAATCTTGGGTCGCGGATGCCTCAGAGACCAGTCTGTGCAGGTCAGCTTGCAGACTGTGAAGGGTGAGTGAGCAGACTACAGAAGCAACACAGCTTCTGGGACAGACCCAATATCAGGCTCCAGACTTCTGGGCACCTTCCCCACAAGAAGAGAGGTGTCTGACCAGAAGCTTTGCTTGCCAGAGCTCCTGAGGGAGCCAACTTGGATCCTGGGTCCCTCAAAGACCAAACTGTGCAGGTGAGCATGCAGGCAGAAGAGGCAAAACATCTTCTGGGCCAGGCCCTGTATTGGGCCTTCATTTTTAGCCAAGAGGCATGTCTGGAAACACCAGACCTTGGTGCACCTTCCCTGCAAGAGGAGAGATCGCATGCAGAGACTACTCTGACCACTGAGACTCAGGAGAGAGCTGGACTCCCAGAACTGCTGAGAAAGGTTAACAGAATCGCAGGAGGAACAAGCTCAAACCAGAGACAACTATAACAATAAACTCCAGAGATTTCCAGATGGAGAAAGGCAAATATAAGAATCTTAATAACAGAAACCAAGACCACTCACCATCATCAGAACCCAGCACTGCCACCTCAGCCACTCCTGGATAACCCAACACACCCCAAAAGCAAGACTCATATTTAAAATCATACCTCATGGTGCTGTAGAGAACATTAAGAAGGACTTTAATGCCGGGTGTGGTGGCGCACGCCTTTAATCCCAGCACTCGGGAAGCAGAGGCAGGCGGATTTCTGAGTTCGAGGCCAGCCTGGTCTACAAAGCTAGTTCCAGGACAGCCAGGACTATACAGAGAAACCCTGTCTCAAAAAACAAACAAACAAACAAAAAAAAAAAAAAGGAAGGACTTTAATAACTCACATAAAGAAATACAGGAGAACACTACTAAAGAGGTAAAAGTCCTTAAAGAGGAAACACAAAAATTTCTTAAAGAACTACAGGAAAACTCAACCAAACAGGCAATGTAATTGAACAAAACCATACAGGGCATAAAAAGGGAAGTAGAAACAATAAAGAAAACCCAAAGTGAGACAACTTTGGAGATATAAACCCTAGGAAAGAAATCAGGAACCATAGATGTGAACATCAGCAACAGAATACAAGAGATGGAAGAGAAAATCTCAGGTGCAGAAGATTCCATAGAGAACATGGGCACAATAGTCAAAGAAAATGCAAAATGCAAAAAGATCCTAACTCAAAACATCCAGGAAATCCAGAAAACAATGAAAAGACCAAACCGACAGATAATAGGAGTAGATGAGAATGAAGATTTTTAACTTAAAGGGCCAGCAAATATCTTCAACAAAATATGAGAAGAAAGCATCCCAAACCTAAAGAAAGAGATGACCATGAACTTACAAGAAGCCTACAGAACTCCAAATAGACTGGACCAGAAAAGAAATTCCTCCCGACACATAATAATCAGAACAACAAATGGACTAAATAAAGATAGAATATTAAAAACAGTAAGGGAAAAAGGTCAAGTTACATATAAAGCAGGCCTATTAGAACTATACCTTGCTTGTCACGAGAGACTATGAAAGCCATAAGATCCTGGACAGATGTTATATGGACCCTAAGAGAACACAAACACCAGCCCAGGCTACTATACCCAGCAAAACTCTCAATTACCATAGATGGAGAAATCAAAGTATTGCATGATGAAATAAAATTTACACAATATCTTTCCACGAATTCATCCCTTCAAAGGATAATAAAGGGAAAACACCAACACAAGGACGGAAACTACAGCCTAGAATAAGCAAGAAAGTAATCCTTCAACAATCCTAAAAGAAGACAGCACCAAGAACAGAATCCCAATTTTAACAACAAAAATAACAAGAAGAAACTATTACTTTTCTTTAATTTCTCATAACATCAATGGACTCAATTCCCCAATAAAAAGACCTAGACTAAAAGACTGACTACACAAACAGGACCCAATATTTTGCTGCTTACAGGAAACCCACCTCAGGGAAAAAGACAGACACTACCTTAGAGTAAAAGGATGAAAAACAATTTTCCAAGCAAATGGTCCAAAGAAACAAGCTGGAGTAGCCATTCTAATATCGGATAAAATTGACTTCCAACAAAGAATTAACAAAAAAAAAAAAAAAAAGACAAGGAGGGGCACTTCAGACTCATCAAAGGTAAAATCAACCAAGATGAACTCTCAATTCTGAATCTCTATGCTCTAAATACAAGGGCAGTCACATTCATTAAAGAAGCTGTAGTAAAGCTCAAAGGACAGATTGCACCTCACACAATAATAGTGGGAGACCTCAACACACCACTCTCACTAATGGACAGATCCTGGAAACAGAAACTAAACAAAGAAACATGGACACTAACAGAAGTTATGAAACAAAGGGATTTAATAGATATCGACAGAATATTTTATCCTAAAACAAAAGGATATACATTCTCAGCACCATATGGTACCTCCTCCAAAATTGACCATATAACTGGTCACAAAACAGGCCTCCACAGATACAAAAATATTGAAATTATCCCATGCATCCTATCTGACTACCATGGACTAAGGCTAATATTCAATAACAATATAAATAATAGAAAGCCAACATTCACATGGACACTGAACAACACTCTAGTCAGTGAAATGAAGAAAGAAATTAAAGACTTTCTAGAGTTTAATGAAAATAGAGCCATAACATACCCAAATTTATGGGACACAATGAAGACAGTCCTAAGAGGATACATAGCCCTGAGTGCCTCCAAAAAGAAACTAGAGAGAGCATTCACTAGCAGCCTGACAGCACACCAAGAAGCTCTAGAACTAAAGGAAGCAAATTCACCCAAGAGGAGTAGACAGCAGGAAATAATCAAACTCAGGGCTGAAATCAACCAAGTGGAAACAAAAAGAACTATTCAAAGAATCAAACAAACCAGGAGCTGGTTCTTTGAGAAAATCAACAAGATAGATAAACCCTTAGCCAGAATCACTAGACGGCACAGGTTTAATATATGGAAATCCATCAACATAATCCACTATATAAACAAACTCAAAGACAAAAACCACATGATCATCTCCTTAGATGCTAAGAAAGCATTTGACAAAATCCAACACCCTTTCATGATAAAAGTCTTGGAAAGAAAAGGGATTCAAGGCCCATACCTAAACAGAATAAAAGCAATATATAGCAAACCAACTAACCAAACTAACTAAATAAAATCAATATATAGCAAACCAACTAACTAACAATATATAGCAAGCCAACATCAACTAAATGGCGAGAAACTCAAAGCAATCCCACTAAAATCAGGGACTAGAAAAGGCTGCCTACTTTCTCCCTACCTATTCAATATTGTATTTGAAGTCCTAGCCAGAGCAACTATAAAACAAAAGATCAAGGGGTATACAAATTGGAAAGGAAGAAGTCAAAATATCAGTTTCCAGATGATATGATAGTATATATAAGTGACCCCAAAAATTCCACCAGAGAACTCTTAAACCTGATAAACAGCTTCAGTAAAGTAGCTGGATATAAAATTCACTCATACAAATCAATGGCCTTTCCTTACACAAAGGATAAACGGGCTGAGAAAGAAATTAGGGAAACAACACCCTTCACAATAGTCACAAACAATATAAAATATCTTGGTATGACTCTAACTAAGGAAGTGAAAGATCTGTATGACAAGAACTTCAAGTCTCTGAAGAAAGAAATTGAAGAAGATCTCAGAAGATGGAAAGATCTTCCATGCTCATGGATTGGCAGGATTAATATAGTCAAAATGGCTATCCTGCTGAAAGCATTAATTCAATGCAATTCCCATCAAAATTCCAACTTAATTCGTCACTGAGTTAGAAAGGACAACTTGCAAATTCATCTGGAATAATAAAAATAAGAAAATACCTAGTAAAAAAACAAAGAATTAATGAAATTCTTGGGAAAATTGATGTATCTCTAGGATATCATCCTTAGTGAGGTAACCCAATCACAAAAGAAGTTACTCGATATCCACTCACTGATAAGGGGATATTAGCACAGAATCTTAGAATACCCAAGATTAATTTGCAAAACACAAGAAAATCAAGAAGAAGGAAGACCAGCCTGTGGATACTTCATTCCTCCTTAGAATAGGGACCAAAATTACCATGAAAAGAGCTATAGAGAGAAAATTTGGGGCTAAGACAAAAGGATGAACTATCCAGAGACTACCCCACCCGGGAATCCATCCCATAATCAGTCACAAAACCCAGACACTATTGCATAGGACAGCAAGAGTTTGCTGAAGGGACCCTGATATAACTGTCTTGTATGAGGCTATGCCAGTGCCTGACAAATACAGAAGTGGATGCTCACAGTCATCTATAGGATGGAACACAGGACCCCAATGGAGAAGCTAGAGAATGCACCCAAGGAACTGAAGGGGTCTGCAACCCTATAGGTGGAACAACAATATGAACTAACCAGAACCTCCAGAGCTCATGAAGCTAGCTGCATATGTAGCAGAAGATGGCCTAGTTGGCCATTATTGGGAAGAAAGCCCCCTTGTTATTGCTAATTTTATATGCTCCAATACAGGGGAATGCCAGGGCAAAGAAGTGGGAGTGGGTGGGTAGGGAAGCAGAGCAGGGGGAGGGAATAGGGAATTTTGGGGCTAGCATTTGAAATGTAAATTAAGAAAATATCTAATAAAAATTCAACCCCAGGGTTTCTTTATTTTTTGTGGGTATTATGCCAATTATTCAGCCATCATTTTCCCTAGAAATGTTACATTATTTAAATTTGTACATTAAGGAAATAATTATTTCCTTAAAATAGCATTTCAAAGTACAGTTAAAATCCTATAAACATGAATAATTGAAATTAAATTCTAAGGAAAATATTTCACATCTATTTTAACTACTCTAAAATGCTTTTCTCAAAAACATAGAATGTAATGTATTTATACAACACTGAATAGCATAAATTTAGATCTATGCATGTAATGAAACATGGAAAAATATCACCTTTTATTCTAATGTTTTATAATTCTGACTTTGGTCTTTTACATTGACTGAACTTGTTTTCATTATCACGGAAGTATAGAGAATATTGACAAAACATCCACTAGTTCAGGCAACATTTTTTTAAATTAAGTTTCCAAAAATAAGTGTGTCAGATATGTACACACAGACACACACAAAAAACACACACACATAGAAGCACATACAAATACACAACACACATGTAAGTTCAGACATGTATGCATGCCAATACAAAAACAGATGATATGCACAAGCTACACACAAATGCTAACACACATAAACATGCAAACATATATATATATATATATATATATATATATATATATATATATATATGCATACATATATACACATACATACATGTATACATATAAAGGAAAGAAATGCTCATTCTCATAAATGGCTTTCAAACATATATGGTTTTATAGACTTCTGAAACAGTAAATCTGCTGAAACCTCAGTGTATTGTGAAATGAGCTAACTTCCAAATCCTGAAAGGCAAGAATTGTCAAGAAAATCACACCTGGCCCTGTGATGCATCTTGATTGATGTATGCTTTCAAGATCACTAAAGTAATGTGGATTGATTTTCCTTTTGATGAATCTCATTCAGCTTGTATTGAAGATTTAAATGCATTTAGACTTATGCTTAAAAATGACATAAATCTCCTTGAAAATGAATTTTGACATTGTCACAAGCAATTTTATCTTCTTTTTATATTTTTTATGTGTTTGTGCATTTGAGATGACTTTTCCCTCTCTGAGAACACTTCTGAAATAGAAACTCAAATGCTAGCTACCATGATATGTAAATGCTCACATTCTCAATGTGGGAAAGACTCATTTAATGGGTAAAACAAATCCAGTCTAACTGTCATTGCATTAACTTCTCAAGGAAGATTCTACATTAAATTTTCCAATAAATGATTTCTAAATTTTTCATAACATGTAAAACTTTTGCATTTTTGTAAATATATTCATTTCCTAAGGAGTAAGTGAAAAAATATAAAGGCAAAACCAAACAACCACAGAGAGATTAGCACTTTGTGTGCAGAAACCCGTGTGCCTTAGAATCCATGATGTCCATCTGCAAAATGAGTGAGGCAGGACAGCCTCCCTTGAAGATCAACTTGATACAGCAAGACCACAGGTGTGCACTGACGGAAATGAGTTTCTGTTCCTGCTGGCTATAATAACAGCTATGTTACAAAGCAAGGCTGATTAATATTACATTCTAACCATTAACAGTATAGTTTCCTTTATTCTACAATAACACAAGTTTCATCATGCCTTTGAGCTCAACATTAGCACATATAAATACATATTACTGAATATGATTACCCGCAAATTTAAAATCCACTTGGAATTTCAGATTTACATTTAATAATGTGTATCTTCTCTCACAATATAGAGTCAGAAAGAAATAACCTTACCTAAAAGGTAGTTTGAGTCAAATACTCTCTGTTAGGACTATAATAACACCCAATAAAAATAATATATCTGCCTATGGACTACACTCATAAGTGCAAGATAGATATTTAAAAGGCCAAACACAAAGGCCTTGTAGCATGTTGGTTACACTGATAATCCGGCAACAAATTTAACATGTTAGAGCTTCAAGGGACAATTTATATATTAGAACTTCCAAAGGAAGAACTCACATCTCTTTAACTTATGTTCTGTGCATCACTACCTGGATGATACAAGGACAAGCTACTCATTGATTCTTTCCTTTGTAATATAACTATGTTTTAATTAAAACATAATTACATCACTTCCTCTATTCCATTTACTTCCTCTAATCCCTCCCACATCTCCTCATATTATCTCAAGTTGATGGTCTCTTTCTCTTTGATTACTATTGTTTTATACACACACCCACACTCCCTCGTGCACGCAAATGCACAGACACATGCACACTCATACATAAAAACAACCTGCTGAGTTCAACATTCCTGTTTTTATATAGTTTCAGGACAGACCATTTGATTGGACAAAAAATTAGAGACTCATCCCTGAGTGAGGCTAATTCTCCCTCTCTCACCAGTCATTACTGTATCCTAGTTCTTTGCCTAGGGGTGGGACACTACAAGCTTTTCCCCCATTGGCATTAGCATGTCTATTATTATGTCACTGTTCAGGTCTTGATTTTGTAACTATTCCTAGGAGACAGTGTCACAGTGGACTTCTTGGTCCTCTGGCTCTTGCTCACTGATTTTAATGTCCTTATACAATAAGGCACAATATTAGCATAAACTTAAGTTGATATCTTTTTGAGATATACAGCTTTTGAATATACCAGTAAATTTTACTAATTCTTCAATGTCTATTGTAGACATTCATCAAGAAATGAGTGATTAAACTAGGAGTCACAAGAGGGCAACTACAGTTTCCCTAATACATTCAATGAAATGTCCGTTAACATTTGCACACAGCTACTGTGTTTAAAAGGAAAGGTATCTTTGACAGTTAGCTATTTTTAAGGATTCCCACATAATTTCTTTGTTGCGTGCAGATAAGATATATTACACCCTTATTTTATAGAAACATTTTTTAAAGGGTTTTTAATTAATTATATGAAAATATTTACACATTTTACATATAAGATTTTTATCACAATTCAATAACAAGTCTGGTAGAAACATAAGTTTATCATTTCTTGTATAAAAATATATTGCCAGATCATAGAGATATTGGTATTTGGTTTAGTGAGGGTAACTGTTGCTAAAGCAACTTGGGGAGAAAGGGATTTATTTGTCTTACTCTTCCACACTGAAGGAAGTCAAGACAGGAATTCAAACAGGGCAGAAACTTAGAGGTAGGAGCTGATGCAGAGGCCATTAAAGTAGAGGGTGTCATCCTGAGTGAGGTAACCCAATCACAAAAGAACTCACATAACATGTACTCACTGATATGTGGATACTAGCCCAGAAGCCTAGACTACCCAAGATACAACTTACTAAACACATGAATCTCAAGAATAATGAAGTTCAAAATGTGGTCTCTTCGCCCCTTCCTAGAATTAAGAACAAAGCACACACTGAAGGAGTTACAGAGATCATGTGTGAAGCTGAATCAAAAGGATGAACCAACCAGTGACAGCGGCTGCCAGGGATCCTTCCCATAATCAGCCACCAAAATAAACACTATAGCATATGCCAGCAAGATAATGCTGAAAGGGACCTGATATAGCTGTCTCGTGGGAGGCTATACCAGTGCCTGGCAAACACGGAAGTGGTTGCTCACAGTCAGCTATTAGTTGGAACACAGGACTCCCAAGGAAGGAGCTAGAGAAAGTAC
>LR749887.1:1151731-1168194 GCA_902729485.2 Mus minutoides
GCCAGTGCCATTATGTGGGAGGGGGTGGGTAGGGGAGCAGGGCGGGGATGCGGGAAGGTAAAGGGAAATTTCTGGATAACATTTGAAATGTAAATGAAGAAAATATCTAATAAAGAGAAAAAAATTAAAAAAAAAACTGTGCTTACAAAAAAAAAAGAAAAAAAAAAAAAGAAAAAGAAAAAAAAGAGTACTGCTTACTGGCTTGCACTCAATGGCTTGTCAGCCTGCATTATTATAGAATCCAGGACCACCAGCCCAGGGATGGCACCACCCACAATGGGCTGGGCCCTCTGCCATGATCACTAATTAAGAAAATGCCCTACAGGCTTATCTATATCCAGACCTCATTAAGCAATTTTCTCAATTGTGGATTTCTCCTCTCCAATTACTCTAGCCTGTTAACATAAAACTAGCCAGCACAGTAATGATTAACAAGTTTATAGTTATATATGCTCATATTTCAAGCAGAGTCAAACACCTGAGGACAAGTTCTCTCTCTAGTAATTCAAATGTTTAAACATTTATTTCACAGAAGAAGTGAAGAGTAAAGCCTGTGCACGCTTACATACTGTGCATTCTATCTCCAATGTGCTAGTGGGCAACATGCTACAGGTTCTGAATAACTCTGTTTCTTAAAATAGGTACATAGACATTATTGGCTAGGCACCACTCATGCAAAGTTCCACCTGGAGTTGAAGAAATTCAGATTTTTATTTTCTGATTAGCGATCTTATACTATATCTAATAAAACATAAAAGAAAAACAGTGGAATACATGATGGTGCCTAAGGACTCTGTTTTTGTCTGTCTAATACTGCTCTATTGACTTACTGTTACACATTGGTATTTCCTAGGTATTCTTCTATTGGTTCCTGATGAGAGAATATGTTCCTCTGTCACTCTTTATTGTGCTTTATCTCCTAGTATGTCAAACATGATGTAGATCACAGAAGTACTGCTTCCTTTAAATATAATTATTTAATCATCATAATCATTGTATAGTATTATACTTAGTTTTTTTTCAAATGGCAAATATGAATTATTCTTCAAATGTATGAATTATACTTCTTTTAACATGATGCTCAGTAATGCAGGAAAAGAAGATCACCTGAGAATCAACACTGGAAGTATCTCAAGATAAAGGACGAGATGGCACATTCATGTCAATCACTGGATATCCAAGCACGTGGAGTTTCTGGGTCATTCTCTGCTGCATGACATGTTCTCTTGATCAAGTTCTAGCTCCCACCCCGCCTATATTACCCAAACCCCTCAGATAACATACCATCACCAACTTGGTAACCCCTCCCAGGACCCACTGACATTTCTTCATTACATTTTGTTATTGCTGTTGTTGTTGTTGTTGTTTTAACCAACTTCACCTTAAACTCTTTGCTTTCTGGCTTGTATTTGGTAAAGTAAGCCTCCAATAAATATTTGCTAGAAATCAAGTGGAGTGTGTAGCAAAAGTGAAAGTATTGAAGCATGAGAGCTTTGTTAGCTGTTAATGAAATTGGATTTTGTAATGAAGATAATGGGAATATTGACTTTTACATAGGTCTAGGATTAAGATCACTTTAGCATGTCAGCACATCTTGTGAGCTTAAAAACAATGGACTACAGGAGGTTAAGCTTGTAATAAAAACCTAAGATGTGCAGAGATAGAGACTAGATTATTCTTCTGGCAGCTATTTGGAAAATCACTTTGAAGAACCTTGCTTTGGGTGACAATTAAAAATGATCTGCAGACCTTTTCAAAGTCAATACAAATACAATGGAGCCAATTCTCCATCTGAGTCCCTCTTCCCTCTTCCCAAGTGAGTTCAATTTATAGATGAAGCTACACTATGACATAAAGAGGGGTAGCTTCTATTTCTGTTTTCACTAGAATATATTTATAATTGTTTACAAGTCATATGTAGCTTAATAATGCTATGATCTATGAATGATCTATATAAAGAAACCAACCAATACTGCTATCAGTACGGATATGTTGGAAAAAATGTTCAGTCCGTGCATGCATGTGACTCCCCAAAATTTCACCAGGGAAAAAAGACAAAAACCACTTTCCATCTCATCATCTTCAAGTACAGTTGGAGTCACAGGGACAGCAGCTTTAAATCATTATTGAGATAACATTTCTATAAAGCCTGTTATTTTCAGAGTGCCAGTGTGGAGTACATTCAATAAAATTTTAGAATTCTTTAGTACAGGAAAGATTTCATCTCTTCATCTAAACCTTATTGAGAAAATCTACTTGAGACGTCTGCAGGCGATACTTGTACATTCGTTCTCCGTGAATACTCTCTTGCAGCAAGCTATGAGAATACTGGGGTAAGAACACATATTTATTTTCCTGTAGTTCAGTAGGTGTAGGTTCTGGTTTAATCTAACTCTCCTGGTGCCAGATGTAAAGCAGACAAACCCTTCTATTATCTGTGTGTGCTCGCTAGAGTTGGAAATGTCACTCATTTTTTCCCAGTGAAGGGATCTAGCAAAGTGTAGATATGATAGACAGAAAGAGAGGAAAACTAAAGTAGGGATGCTTGAGATAATGTCCAGGAAACATGGCAGGTGACTGTGATCCCTTGATTGCAAAAGCAAGGCTTGGATGTAGTTAAAAGTACCATCTTCCAAGCTTCCACACTGGGCAGACTGAGCTTTTACTCCAAGTTGATCTATAAGTCAGCATCACTATCTACTCCCTTAGTCTTGGTGTACTATTTAGCTATTCTAAATAATGAATTTTCATTATAGAGATGTTCCTAAAGACCTAACAATTCTTTGATAAGAACGCTTCAACTGACAGTTTATAACTTTAGAATCATTAAGCCCTTCCTTGCTGGTCCCACCCCTACCAGAACCAACATATAATAGTTACCAAATCACAGTGCAGTTGCCAATTTTAAACATGTGCATTGGGCCACGTTCAAATTTTTAATAATGTTTCGTTTCTTTGGCAGAAATCTACTAGAATTTAGCAATGCTGACTATTCCTCTCACTTCAGTAAATAACATCTGAGTTTTGTCTAATCAACTGGTTGTTGATCAGTACTAGAGAGCAACATCACGGCATCCACTCTATTCACTAGTATTCCCAAAGCACTCAGACCTGACTTCAACTGTTTTCCAAATCTAGGATGTGTGGAAACAAGGAAGGTAGTCTTCAAAAGACTAGGAAATGTGGAATGCCAGTGTAAACTTTGGGATACTTTATGAATAAAATTAATAAAAAATTTAAAAGGAAGGACTCTTTAAAAGGATCTCATGAAATTATCAATTGAAATTTTAAATTTCAAGGAATAGGAAGTCACTATTCACACAATGCAACTGAATTTGTGGTAGTTATGTCAATGTCCATGATTCTTATTTCTTCTTCTATCTCAGGAAATATTGAAATTTATGTTTCTTGTTGGGGAACAATTTTAAATATATAAATATTATATTCATTCAAAGAAATACTAGCACTCATTTTCCTAATTACATATCATTTATATACTGACAGTTGTTGCCATTATTCAAGAAATTATTCAAGGATGCCATGACTTAATTGTAATAGACTGAGACACAAATCTTCTATATTAATTAATGGCTCCTAGGTTTAAAAACACAAAGTGAAAGAAAAGGAAAGAAACACGAAGGCTTTTATCCTGAAACTTCTATCTTGTGAAGACATTATTCTGTGAGATAGTAAAAATACTGAATCCAGATGGATATTAAGAAAAATTGATAGTTAAAAGGAGTATTAAAAGAAAAGTATACCCAAGGAGCTGAAGGGATCTCCAACCCTATAGGTAGAAGAACAATATGAACTAACCATTAGCCTGAGAGCTCGTGTCTCTAGCTGCATGTGTAGCAGAAGATGGCATAGTTGGCCATCATTGGGAAGAGAGGCCCCTTGGTCATGCAGACTTTATATGCCCCAGTACAGGGGAACACCAGGGCCAAGATGTGGGCGTAGGTGGGTAGGGGAGCAGGGCGGGAATGGGGGAGGGTATAGGGGACTTTCGAGATAGCATTTGAAATGTAAATGAAGAAAATATCTAATAAAAATTGGGAAAAAAGAAAACTGATTATTTATATATATAAATATACACATATATAATTTTATAAAAAAGTATAAAGTTATTTAACTAATTATTACTCTGGTTGATTAAGCACATCAAATAAGCAAAACACAATGAATTTTAATATTTTTTTTGTTTTGGTTTTTGGTTTTTGGTTTTTCGAGACAGGGTTTCTCTGTGTAGCCCTGGCTGTCCTGGAACTCTGTAGATCAGGCTGGCCTCAAACTCAGAAATCTGTCTGCCTCTGCCTCCCAAGTGCTGGAATTAAAGGCTGTACCACTGCCAGGTGAATTTTAAATTTTAAATGCCCTTAAATTACATATCACTGTCCATTATAAAATCCCCTGGTTCAGTAAAAGGACTTTCTTAGATTCTATTGGTAGAGTATAAAGTAATTTTTTTACTCTGATGACAGTCAGGAAATTCATCACAATGCAATCTTCATATTTTAGCTAAGATTTCTAAGATCCTAGGGAAAATGTAGAGGATGTGACACCTAGTTACAACATTCTCAAATTTTTACGGTGGGGATCCTTATGAAATGATACTTTCTGGATAGTTGTGGTTATCAGGAACCACCTAACATAGTATGCAAAAATTTACATGGAGGTATTTGCAAGGTGAATTTAATAGACTTGTGTCACACCAGTTCTATCACAACAACATCCACAAGCATAGGAGCTGCACACTGCAGTGTTGTAAACCCCACTCCTGCTGGTGTGGATAGAGGTGTTCGTTTCTACATTAAATGGCCCCACACTGTTCTGCTCTATGACTCTGTCAGTGTTGCAAATCTGTTTGCCTTCCCCAGCTCTTTAGCTAATGATCCTTATTTTCCACAGTCAGCATGCTTACTTGAAATACTCACTTCCTTTTAAGATGCGACTATGATTTTCAGTGACCTTGGAAAATGTGTAACCCAATATATTGGAGTTGTATGTAAAATTAGATGCAGCAAAGCCTGGAAAGAGTTTAGAAGAACCCTGCATGTAATGATAAGATCTCAGTGAATGTGGACTGGAGATGCTTTTAACCTCAGACTATGTTCTTCCTCCACAGTATTTGGGTCACATTATCACCTACTGCAGAGTTATCCTGATAATTTGATGAGATAACATATTTGAAAACCTTGTAAACTATAAGATTGAATACAAATGCACCACAGGGTTTCTATCTGCATTATCAGAACAAGATTGCCATCTAATGGCAGCCAAGCAGAGGCTAGCACCTTAACTCAGCCCATCTGTAAGAGATCAAAGCCAGCCAATGAGACCTCAAAGTGCTACCTCCTGTCATAGTTGAATATTAGCCAAGTGTGATGAAAACCGAGAATTCCAGGGAACTTAGTACTGTTGTTCTTTGTAGCAACTTAATATCATTGAGAACTTTTGCATATTGCAAACAATAGGTAAAAAGTTTCACCCACAATGCTGTAATTTAACCCTATATTTAACCCTTTGTTAAACTTCCTAACTTTTTAATCCTTGACAAAAAAGATCTTTTAGGTCTTCATTCACTCATCCCTGACAGAATATAAATATGTTCTGGGAAAATAAATGGAATTTTAAATAAGATAGCAGAGTGTGTTTATAAATTATATCCTCAACAATTCCACAAAGAACTCTGTGTCTGGATGGGCATTTTTTCAGCTTCCTTTTATATGTGAATATGTGTGTGTAAAACAATGATGATATACATATATGTGTCTTTGTGTGTATGCACAAATATATAAATAAAACTTACCGAGTCTCTTATTGTTCAGTATGTTTGTATGATATAAGGGCTGACTATTATGTATTGGATAACCATTTTGGAGGGTAACTGGGAGAAACTAACTCCCCTTTTCTCAGCAGTCATTATTTGTCTATAGTTCTCTTTCTAGAGTTCAGAAGTTATGAGATTTTCCCCTTCTCTCCATGCTCATTGTGACTATCGTTACTATCTTTATTTAGGTTTTATTTGCACAGCTAGTTCTAGGAATCACAGTTTCATGGTATACTTCCTGTTCCTCTGGTTCTTGCATCTTTCTGTTCCTTTTTCCATGATGTTTCTATAGGCTTAGGTGTAGGAGTTATAATGCAGAAATACCCCTGGGCCTTTGCACACACAATCCTTTGTTCTCAGCATTGTTCCAATTATTGTTTTCTATAATGGTCTCTGTGGTAGGCTGAATGGCTCCCATAGACTCATATATTTGAATAATTGGAGGAATTCTTTAAGAACCATTTGTACACTGAACCTTGTTGGAAGAGGTACATCACCAAAGATGGGCTTTTAAATTTCAAAATTTCAAATTCCCTGTTAGCATGTTATATCCCCTTACCTTGTGGTTGTAGCCCCCAGGTCCTGCTCCTTACTATCACTGTTCTGAACCAGGATTTGGCCATCGTGAGTTTAACCCTCTGAAAATGGACGCAAACACCAACTAAAGGCTGTCCTTTTTGTTTGTAGTTTGTTTGACTTGTTTTGTTTTGTTTTGTTTTGAGACAGAATGTCTCTGAGATCTGACCATCCTAGAACTCACTCAGTAGACCAAGTTGGCCTTGAACTCTGAGATTTGCCTGCGTATCTTCCAGAGTGCTAGGATTAAAGATGTGTGCCAACACTGCCCAGCTAAATGATTTATTTTATAATTTGTCTTTGTCTCTTCACAGCAATGGAGAGTAAGCAAGTCTCCATTTTCTGAAAAAAGAAGCACCTTTGATGAGGACTCTTAGCTACACTGATCTTTATCTGGGTATAACAGTAAGTTTAAGCTGTAGTCAGGAATTTGTAGGCAGAAGTAGATTCTCTTGCCAGATCCATAATCTCCCTAGCTCCAGTTAGTTGGCAGTCTCTAGTTTGAGACATGATTTTCCTCCTGTTGAATGGGTCTTCAGTGCAATTAGGCAGTTGGTGGTTACCTGGAAATATAAGTGTCACTATTGCACCTGTAAGGATATCATGCTAATCTGATCATTGCTGTAGTTCATAGGTCTTGCAGTTGGATGAGGTTATTAATTATCTCTCTTGTCAACTTGCATACTGCTTTATGTTACTATGGAAACTAGACAGTAGGAGAGACAATATAAGGTTAGATACAGCTGGAATACTATGAGTCATGTGCCCCAAATGTTCAGTGTCTTCACAATAAGGACTTAATCTTCAACCTCTGAGAGTTATCTAAGGGCAACAGCAATTGATGATGCTGTTTGGGGAAAACTTGGACCATGATATCTAACAATTCAAGCAGAGGTTTCTCACATCTGGTAAGTTTTTTTATTGAGTAGTCTATGGCTCTTGTGGGAACCAATGTCAGCCCAAGTAACATAGCTTTGTACATACATTTAGTAGGTGTCAAATTATATATCCAAAATTATGTGGCACACGTTTCTGGGTTTTACACAATCTAGTTCAAGACACCCTTATGCCCATTTCTTTTGATCTAGGTGCCTCACAGCCCATACAGACTTAGAGCTGATTTTTACAATATCCCTGAGTTAATGTTGCAATTCTTTCTACATTGCCATTCATATTAGCAAAGCCACCAGGGCTTCATCTCAACTCTGCTGTACTTTCCCCATTAAAAATTAATAACAAATTACCTTCTTAATTAATAGTCACAGAAGGGATTCCTAACCCACAGTAGAATTCTTATAATGATTCTCATCAAATTTACAATATTTAGCAACTACCTAATTAATTTCTAATTGATAATGGTAGACCATTACCTCCATTTGTTTGTGGACATACATCAAAACCAATGTTATGAGTACTTTAGAAGCAAAACCAAAATAAATAACAAGAGTAATAAACTCCAATATGCACCTGACTATTGCATTCTTTTTAATTAAAGAACATTTACTAGTTTAAATATATTTTACTTAAGTATCCCATCTTTAAGTGGTAAAGTCAAAACCAATTGTAATGCAAGCAACAGCCTATTTTCTTTATCAAACATTGATGAAATTTCTTTCTAGTGTTTAATGTATTTAAAAGAGAAATGCGTTTTTTCTTAGATATGTTGCTATCCTAAGTAGGTTGTATAGTATTTTGGGCAATTAACAAATATCTAGAGAAAAAAAAAAGTTTTCAGGAATTTAATTAGACTGTTTAAAATAAAGAAATGTGCCAGGTTTTAAAATAACATGTCTTAACTTGTCAATATTTAATACAACCAACTAATCACTTAATATGTTATAAAAATAAGAAAAAAAATATTTAAATTAGAAAGATTATTCTGAAATAGCCTATAATATTGATGAATTATTCAAAATTCAGTACCTCTGAAAAGCATCCAGTGGTATGAAAAATTATTTACAAAGATTATCTAAATCCCAAGGGTCAAAATCAAACTGTACTGGGTTCCTACTCTAGCCTATGTATTCAGAAAAGCAGTACACTGTGCTTTCAAATATGCCTCGATTACTCAGGTTGATATTTTGAGATGAATGTAATCACAATGTGTTACATATGAAGAACAAACAGAAATCCTGACTCACTCAAATCTGTCTGATTTCAGGATGCCAATACTCTACACACACACACACACACACACACACACACACACACACACACACTTGCAAATAACATAAATGAGTATACACATTGTGCCTAAATCAAATCAAGTCATTCCAAGCTCTGTCCCTTCCAAATCCTCAATCTCTCTCTCTTCCGTTCTGTCTCAAACTCATTACATCTTCTATAATTTGTATTGTAAGATAGATAGACAGACAGACAGACAGACATAATTTATTGAAGTCCATTTAGTATTTCTCACGTGTACTATTCGGCATTGGATGACCTATCCAAGGCTCATCACTGGTGAAAATCAATTGTTCCTCCCTCAGCAACCATTATTGCTGATAGCTATCTAGAGACTGGTTCTTGTGAAAATTTTCCTATTCACATTGGCATGTCAACTGGTGTGATCATAATGCAGTTTTATTTAGACAGCTATACTGCTCGGATTTCATGAATTTGCCTTTCCTGTCACATCCAGAAGACACCATTATATCAGCCATCCTGCTCCCCTGGAACTTACAGTTTTTCTGCCTCCTTTTCCATGATTTTCCTTGAGCCTTAGTTTTGGTTGTGCTGTACATGTGCCAGTTGGGGGCCAGGCAACTCAGTGTCATTTATGTCCTGCATCTTAAGTAGTTGTAGATCTCTATAACAAGTTTCTATCTGTCACAAAAGACTTATCTTTAATGCCAGGTAAGAACTTTATTTTTGAATATAAGGATATCTATTTATATGTTATGCTATATTATATGTCCAACTGTAGCAACATGCATGTTTGCTAGATATTGACTAATTCTTCTGCATGGCAGGGGGAGTTATAGGGGACTTTTGGGATAGCATTTGAAATGTAAATGAGTAAAATACCTTAAAAAAAAAAGAAGCAGCTAATACTATCCAGTAGAAACAGACAGCATTTTTAAGAAATGGGGCTGGTTCAACTCGCAGTCAGCATGTAGAGAATACAAATTAAAAAAAAATAAAGGCTCCTTTCAAAAGGAATACTTTTTACAGAGTTCCCCAATGTCTAACTGTTAGGACAACTACACATTAAAGACAAACTTTAGAAGTTATCATCACAATAAATAATAAAAATTTACATTTTCAAAGAGATAGCGTCAAACTAACTGCAGATAGAATGTTCTCAAAAGTTTAGTTTGTCATGTTGATATACAGTGGCAAACTAAACTAGGGTACAAGAAAATATAAACATCATTATGGTCTGATTTTTAAATTAACAATATACTAAGTGGTTATAAAAATTTAGCATGAATCAAACATCTCAAGATATGACTGAGAATTAACACAGAGGATAAATGTCACACAAGTTAGCTGCAGGAACAACTAAGAGCCATGATGTCACCTGGTACTCGCTCATCCTGGAGAATCAAGGTTTTAAAGCTTACCTTAGCACTACTGATCTTTAATACAGAAGTAACAATGTAATAATTTTCACTAAAAAAACTATAATCTTTTTTTAAATCAAATACCCAAGTATGAATATAATTAGGTAATATAAATTACATTAAATAAAGTACTTTTTTAAATATAGAGTTATAATAATTAATATGAATTCAAACTATTACAAATGATGTGTGCTCTCTTGGTTTATGTGATATGAATTTTACTCTCACATAACTGTAAATGTGTATTTGAGGGTAAGTCTTTGGCTGTATTCACTATCAGCATTCAAATCGACCGTACAGTACCAGCATTAATCTATGTTGTTAGTGTTGTTATAACTAAAATTTTGAATACCAAATCTAGACCACCAATACTTTCATTTATTTGAAAGTAAACAATGTAAAACAGGATGGCAGCCATTATATTATTCCTCTTCAAATATAAAATATTGATGTTTTAAATTGTTAAGTATTTAATTGGAGCATTTCTTTATTTAAAAAAACTTGGGAAGATGGCAACTTTTACTATATTAATCCTACTAATCCATGAACATGGAATATCTTTCCATCTCCTGAGGTCTTCTTTAATTTATTTCTTCAGAGACTTTAAATTCTTGTTATATAGATCTTTCATTTGTTTGGTAAGAGCTATGTCAAGATACCTTATATTATTTGTCACTGTTGTGAAAGGTATTGTTTTCTTAAAATCTTTCTCCACCCATTTATCCTTAGTGTAGAGAGAGGCTACTTATTTGTTTGAGTTTATTTTATATTCAGCCACTTTGCTGAAGTTGCTTATCAGCTGTAGTTCACTGGTAGAATTTTTGTGATTGTTTATATATACTATCATATCATCTTCAAATAATGATATTTGACTTCTTCCTTTCTAATTTGTATGCCTTTGACCACCTTTTGTTGTTTAATTGCTCTAGCTAGGACTTCAAGTACTACATTGAATAGGTAAAGAGTGGGCAGCCTTGTCTAGTCCCTGATTTTAGTGAGATTGCTTCAAGTTTCTCTCCATTTAATTTGATATTGGCTGTTGGTTTGCTGAATATTGCTTTTCTTACCAAAAGCAAACTATGGATTCAATGAAATCCTCCATCAAAATTCCAACTCAATTCTTATCATTGACAAAAAGAACGATTCTAAACTCCATCTGGAATAACAAAAAACCTGGGATACCAAAAATAATTCTCAACCGTAAAAGAACTGCTGGGAGAATCACCATCCCTGATCTCAAGCTATACTAAAGAGCAACAGTAAGAACAAACTGGATGACGTTGGTACAGAGACAGATGGGTACATCAATGGAATAAAACTGAACACCTAGAAATAACCACCACACCTCTATTTAGTGTCTAGATTATTGTGAAAAACTGCACTTAAAGATAATACATTGTCTTTATGATCATGTAGCTGTGGGCATTTATTTAATCCTTACCTGGGGGTTGAAGATTCTGTTCCTCTAAAAATTCTAAATCAAGCATTAGATCATCTTCATCCAGTTCACAGGATCCCAGATGATTTAAGACATCCTGAAAGGAAAGTAAAACTGATCAATGATAGAAGTCACATAGGAGTTAAGAAAAGCGGCAGGTCCAGAAGCCATGAAGCAAGACACTGATTAAGGAAATCAGAGAAATACTTTAAGAATTTTCTAAACTTTTAAACTCTTCCTATTACTTGCTTCCTTCAGTTATTCCCACATTTATAACTAATAACATACAGTTTTCAATTAAGCAGATATATATATGAACCAAAGATAGGGAAAAATAAGAAACAAGTCCCCAGCATCAGAATAAAAATGCTTGTTTTCACATAAAACAAAACAAAACAAAACAAAACCTATCTATTTTAACTGCCATAAAATGACCAATGCTTACATATTTTTAAAGTACGTAAAATTCCATAAACATAGATGCCAATAACTCTTAGTTTTATTTTTTCTACTATTTCTAGTTCTTGGTCACATTATCAATGCACTAAATTGGTTCTTCCTCATGAAGAAGTCCTCAAATACAACTTTTAATAGTGATTGATTAGTCCCATATCATTCCTGTCACTATGTCAGCATATCTTGCTGGCAGGTTGTTGTTATAGCTTAAAGTATTTGTAGTTGGATTAAATTGGTGATTTCAAGTTATATTACCGCGTGATTAAATGAATACAGTGTGGTATCAGTACAAAAACAGACACATTGATCTGAGAAATTGAATTGAAGACCCAGACATAATTCCTTATGCTTATAGATAACCAATTTTTACATAGAAGCCAAAAATACACACTCAAGAAAGGACAGTATCTTCAACATATGGTGCTGCTCAAGCTGGATACCTGAATGCTGAAAAACACAAATAGATCCATATTCATGCTTAGCAATGGCTACTACCATCCAAGCAAATGATAGCATACATAATGGGATGAATTACCAATTATACATCTGAGGTATTTATTTATAGGAACTTAGTCAAATAAATAGCCAAAATGCTTTGAAAAGAGTGAAAGGAATTTATTTCTAATATATGACCAACTTATAAAATAATTCGAGAAAGAATACTTTTTGTGTTTTAAGCTTCTAGGACATGGTTTGTATCGCACTGTTCCCTTCTTGTAGGAAACCCTCCACTAAAATACCATGCTCGCAGTTTCTGGCATAAGCCAACACAGTGCTCTTTGTAGATTGTCCAAGATCACTCTTTCAACTACCTCAGAGACCAGATCCCTTTTCAAAGATGAAAAGAGGATGAGATTGGTCTTGTCATCAATATTGTTAAATGGCAAAATACAATCCATGCAGTGACTGTGCATGTGGTTTTATATGGGTCTCTACATAGATAAGATCACCCAAGAGTACTTCTGACATAAAACCTATTAAGGAATAAGCTTCATGATTCCAGTTCCCTGCAGTTCTCAAGGCTCAAAGACACTGATGACTTTGAATCTTTTTTTTTTTTTAATTTTTATCTTTATGGGTTTTTTATTGTTTTATTTACATTCCAAATGTTTCATCTCTTCCCAGTTCCCCCTCCAAAATTTCTACATCCATGTCCCTTCCCCTTTGCCTCTGAGAAGCTGCTCACCCACCACCCCTTCCACTCACCCGCTCTCATCTACTTCATGCCCCCATCCCCCTTTCCCAGGGCATCAAGTCTCTATAGGATTAAGTACATCTTCTCCCACTGAGGCCAGACAAGGCAGTCCTCTGCTACATATGTGCTGGGGTTCATGGACCAGAACATGTATGCTCTTTGGTTTTTGGCTTAGTGTCTGGGAGCTTCTAGGAGTCCCGGTCATTTGATACTGTTCATCTTCCTATGGTGTTGCAATCCCCTTAAGCTCCTTCAATCCTTCCCCTAACACTTCCATAGGAGTCTCTGACCTCAGTCCAATGGTTTGTTGTAGGTATATGCACCTTTCTCAGTCAGCTACTGGTAAAGCCTCTCAGAGGAAGCTATGCTAGGCTCCTGTCTACAAACACAATGTGCCATCAGTAAGAGTGCCTGGGTTTGCTGCCTGCCCAGGAGATGGATCCTAAGTTGGGCCAGTCACTGGATGTCCTTTCCTTCAATCTCTGCTCAAATTTTGTCCATGCATTTCTTTTAGAGAGGAACAATTCTAGGTGAAAATTTTCCAAGGTAGGTTAGTGGTCACATCCCTCCAATGGGGGCCCTGTCTATCTACTGGAGATGGTCTCTTCAGGTTTCATCTCTCCACTGTTGAGCATTTCAGCTAAGGTCATCCCCATTGATTCCTTAGAAGCTCTCACATACCTAGGTTTTGGGGGACTTTCTAGAGGTTCTCCCTGCTGCCCACACCCCACAGCTGCATATTTCCATTCATTCTCGTGGCCCTCTGGGCTTCTCTCCTGTCTCCTCCCATACTTGATCCTGCTGAATGGGTGTAAAAAAAGAGAATAATTTTTTCAATAGGATACACTTGCTACCACAATTAAGTTCTGGATCTTTCTAGACATTCATGGAAGAAGGGTCTCACACCATTCTGTGTAGGAACATGATAGTCACACACATGGGTAACAGGAAAGAAATCCAGCAGACAATTAATGTTAATGATTGCATCTCAAACAAAAAGTGCACAATGATATGCTTCAGGCTTCTGATAAAACAAAAGGAAAATCACACTGAACCATGACAGATAAGTGATGACTAAGCAGCAACAGTCCCTCATCTCTTAGTAGGTGTAAATGCAAAATAAAGAGGAAATAATGAGAAACCATGAATATTTAATAATGTTGATACAGAGCTCTATACATCTTAATAACAGGAACATTATTGTGTGTTGTTTGGAACTGCAACATAAAAAGAATCATTTTATATGAGGGCACTGCAGAATTGCACAAAATTAAAAGGCAGGATTGAACAGCTTTAAAAAGTCATGAGGGCACCGGATAAGTAGAGTTCAATCATAAAATGAAAGTCTTAAGTAATGGTCACAATTTTGCATTTATAATTTTTCTGAATATACAACAAATACAAATTACTAAATGAAAACTAATGCCTACAGATTTATGACATGCTTTCTTTCAGTTATTAATAGAGAATGGTTATTAAGTACTGAAAAAATGCTAAATACAGACATAAATATTTCTCAAGTACCAGGAAAATTAAAACTTTGACATCTAGAAAGTGCAACAGCAAGGAAAAAAATGAGAGGAAATAACAATGACTGGTAAGCCCATGGAACCAGGTTCAGGGAAAACATCTGGATCTGTGTTAGGTGTTTAATCAATAGAGCATTGTTTAAAACTGTCACAGTATGTTGGTATTCTGCACAGAAACTTTTCAGTTTCATAAAGTCCCATTTATCAATTGTTGGCCATAATGCCTTGTATTAGTTGGGTTCTCTAGAGTCACAGAACTTACGGAGTAAAGGAATTTTTTGATGACTTTCAGTCTGCAGTCCAATTCCCAACAATGGTTCAGTAGTAGCTGTGAATGGAAGTCCAAGGATCTAGCAGTTACTCAGTCCCACACTGCGAACAGGCGAAAGAGTGAGAGCTAGTCTCCCTTCTTCAAGTGTTCTTATATGGTCTCCAGAAGAAGGTGTAACCCAGATTAAAGATGTGTGCCATCACACCCTTAACAGGTTAAAGGTGCGTGCCATCACACCTTTAATCCCAGATGATCTTGAGCTCAGAGATCTCTCTGTCTTAATCTTCTGGAATCCATAGCCGATATGCTATCAAGATCTCCATACCAAGATCCAGATCAGAGACTTCTATCTCCAAGCCTCCTGCTTAGGGTCACTGGTGAGCCTTCCAATTCTGGATTGTAGCTCATTCCAAATATAGTCAAGTTGACAACCAGAGATAGCCACTACATGCCTATACTATCAGAGGCCTCTCCAGAAAATCCTTTCCTGTGTGAATAAATTCAAGCATATTCTGTGCTTTCTCCTCAAACAAATTTGTGTTATCAGCTCTTATGTTAAAGTGCTTATCTATTTGGCGTTGAGCTTTGTATAGAATGAGAGATAAGGATGGAGTTTCCTTCTCTCACATGTATCTATGAAATTTGACAAGTACCATCTGTCAAAGATATTGTCTTTTCTCAGTTGTACACAGTCAGTTTCTTTGTGAAATTTTGTGTGGCTGTAGGAATGTGAGTTTGTATGTATACCCTCAAGTCTATTCTTCTGATTAATATGTGTGTGTTTTATGCTAGTCCTATACTAGTTTTATTACTTGACTCTATAGTACAAGTTGAAATTTGGCATTATAATACCTTAAGCAGTTATTTTTATCATTCAGAATTAGTTTAGCCAACCTGGGTCTTTTGTCTTTCCGAATAAATTTGAAGGTTATTTTTAGTTTGTGTGAAGAATTATGTTATAATTTTGATGGGGCTCATTTAACTTGTGCATTGCTTCTGCTTTTGTAGTGACGTTCAGAATATTATCCCTACCAATTCATGAGCATATAAAGCCATTCCATCTTCTGGTATCTTCTATAATTTCTTTCTTTTCACTCTACAACACTCTCATCTCAGTTATATTTATTCTAAGATATTTGGGGGCTGGAATATATGAGATTCTTTTCCCAATTTCTTTCTCAGTGTGTAGGTCCTTGCTATGTAGGAAGGCTAATGGCTTTTTATGTATTAATTTTCTATCCTGCTACTTTATTGGATGTGTTCATTAGCTGAGGGGGACTCTAATAGTGTCTTTGTAGTCTTTTACATATCATCTACAAACAAGGATATTTGACTTCTTCCTTTTCTATGTGTATCCTTTTATCCCCTTTTGCTTGTCTTATTTGTCTGTGAAAACATCAAGCCTCATATTGAAAAAGGATCGAAAAAGCAGGTGACCTAGCTTTTCTCCTTATTTTAGTGACAATGCTTCAAGTCTTTCTTCTATTTAACACGATTTTGGCTATGGACTTCCAAAATATTTGCTTTATTATGTTGGATTATATCTACTGTATTCCTTGATTCTCCAGTTTTTTTGAGGATATGATGTTTGATGTTGTCTTG